>NTHP01000042.1:1793423-1830477 GCA_003416845.1 Oplegnathus fasciatus | reverse complement strand
CCCCCCCCAGAGCATTCAACCACATCTCGTGCTCTCTCTAAGATGAATACTTCTATCTTACCTCAACACCTCTGTAGGCTAATTCAGCTGGTTGGATGTTAAGCTATAGGCGACCTTTACTTTAACTGGTTAAGCTGCATGTTTTCAGGTAGTAACAGACCTAAGCTTTTATTTTCAGTGGGCTTTGGTTTTATGTTACATAACCAAAAAAAAACAACAACAGTATATTGGCTCCATTAATTGAGATTTAACTGAAATAATGAGATTATTTATGCCTCCAGAGAATCCCTGCCTTACATGGCCTTTGGTAAGTTAAAAGTCATCAGTCACAGAGCTGATTTCAAGGTTGGAAAAGGGAAAACACAACGTATACCAATGTTTGATCAATCACACCACTGGTTTTGTTTATGTTGTAATTAACTAGATCAAGCTTTTTAGTCTGGCTCTGCTGTACTGCACTGACAGTTGGTGCCACTTACTCTTTGTTTACACAAATAATATGTGAAAAATATCTGTGTTTTGGGCTGAACAACTTCCAAAGACTCCACCAGCTCATTTTCCAAGACTTTCAACAGTTTATGTGACCGCATCTCAAATCTGCAAGGTCAAACACATTCCAGATTTTATTCAGTTAAAAATGCTGGTGAGGCATGCAGGGGGGGGTTATAGGATCCTTGTTGCTTGGGGTTTTGCATATATCAGTATTCAGTCTCTGTGGAGCTGGTTAAGACTGACTGGCTCTGCGCTGTGTTCAAGCTTCATAAAACAATGGGATGTCTCCATTCTCGCTGCCTGGCAGTGAGGCAGAGCTGTTACTGTGGAGATGCTGTCACCTCTGGGGGCTGCATGTGCACGTGTGTCCATTTAATGTGTTTTTCTGCTCTTTGCTATTCTGCTTGTTTCTTTCAATGCATGTTTCTCATTGTCTTGTTGTTTTGCTCTCTGAATTTATCAATATTAATGTGAAAAAGGCCCCGAAAAGATTTGCTATTGTGTCCTTATAAGTCCTATAAATTGAATTTCCTTTGTGTTTTCCAGAAGGCATGCATGAGTAACTTACTGGGCCATATCCATATTTGTGTGTCCCCGTAGCCCAAGTTTAACCCCTGTATATAACCCCTTCAAAGGCCCGCGACCACCATCAGCAACAGACCTCCAGCACTTGAAACTTCAGCCCTTAATTGAAACTGATTGTCTATGGGACCAAAACCGGTCAGTTTAATGTGTAGCTCGCAGTCGGGAGGCGAAGCAGAGGGGGAAATATAACCATTCAGCTTGCCAAATATGCACACAAGCCTTCCAGAAAAGCCATGCAGCCTCCTTCATATGAGGCTACAGTTTCACCGCTCCACTCCCAGAGACTGTTGGCACCGTGTTGAGCCTGCAGGAGTAAATGAGGGTCATTTTCTCTCCACTGCTGCCACCTGTGAGAGATGAGAGTGTAACGATGCCATGATTCATTGTGTTGTTTTTCATTCGTCTGTTTCCTCCAGCTGTCCTTGTGCGGTTCCTGACCAGGCGCTTCATCGGTGAATATGCCTCGAACGCAAGTAAGTGTTTCCAGATTTGATCCAGATGGATGTTGCTTTTTAGTCACTTAGCTGTGCATCAATTTCACCTGAGCATCCATGAAATTAACAGTCCAGAATACCTCCTGTGTACAGCATCATTCAAAATGATTAAAGCTGTAAAAAGATTAAGTGTACATTTCATTCTCCAACTTCTTCTAGTGCACATCTGCCACTTGGTCATGGTTTCTCACATGTTATCTAATTAAAGCCATATTTATTGAAGCTGTAAATACAACACTGATGTATTCTCACCTTAAAAAGTTGTGAACGTGTTAGCAAACAGTTACCTATTGACCAACAGACAACAACAGAGCAACATTAGCATTTATTTGTTGTATTTCCGACCATCCTACAAATGTGAGTCCAATATTTAATCTCTTTTTAGCTCCTTTTTGTTCTCCACCTTCTCCCGAGGTAAATATCTGGCTCTTTAGCTGCGAAATGCTCTTTGATAATGGTGAAAATGAACCAAAACAGTAAAGTTGGGGGCCAGAAAACCAAAACAATGAGCTGAAAGATGCTAAAACGCTGTGTAGAGCCGAGGGGACCTGCAGAGTCGAGTGATAATTTCACATTACACATAGTCATTTAAAGTCATTTAATCCATTGTTAATACAAAAATATTGATTAGTGCAGCTTTAAATCCCCAAAATAAACCAAGGCTTCAAAAATAAACATGGCGAGAAAAAGGTAACAACAAACAAACAATTGGTGTAGCAGATTTGTGTGATTAAAATAACTATTACAGAATGTAAAACACAAAGAATTTAAATTTTTATAGACTCTATCATCAGTCAATATTTGAATCAATTGACTTTACTCCGTTATTTATTTTTCACTGTTTCTAACTCTCTTTACAGATTCCCTGTACCATAAAAGGCTGTCAATCGATGGCAGGCAGCTGAATCTGGAGGTTTTTGACCCCTGCTCTCAGGTACGACACACAAACACACCTAATATCATTAACCGATCTGAACTTAACGGATAATTAACTCTGTGTATATTTTTTTCCAAACTTTTTATTAGAAAAGCTGCAAACTTTCCTGTTTTGAGTTCTTTGGTTTCCTCCTACATTTCATCAGGTGGAGATCTGGAAATCTACTCATGGTGTTTTTTTTTTTGCCCTGCATTTAATGCATGGATGACTCTGAGAAGAGATACTTGATGAGAATTATGATTTTTCAGGAAAAAGCCATCCATATAAAAGTTACATTTCATATTCTAGCATTTTGTTTGACTTGTGATAATCATCACTTACAGGTCAGTCAATAGTTATTTTACCTATGGCAATATCACTGTTGCTAAAATGTTGATAAATCATCAGTGTTGGGCCAAAAGAAGCTTTAGTATTATTTTTTAGTTAATCCACTGTGGCAGAAAGAGTGTTTAAAGCCCAAGTATGGAAGAATTTTCTGAATCCATCAAAGACGATGCAATCCTTCAGCTGAGGTGAAAATAATTTCTCGTTTTGGAGCTGCAAGCCTTTCACCTAACAGCAACAACTGGCTGGTTTTCAGTCTGCTGGGGAGGCTTCAGTACATGGCCCATGACCTTGAATGAACCGTGGTCAGATATTTATCTTGAGCCGGCACATGTACGATCCGTACAGCACTTAAAGTTGGGAATCTAAAGGCTTTATGAGAGTATCCTGAGGCGGTGTGTGCCAGTGGCTGTCTATTTGAAGAAAAGAGCCATATAACCTGCTTATTTCTCTTTCAACAAAACCAAAGACCTGAGAGGCCTTTTACTACAGAGTTAGTATTTTATTGGAATACCCCTCGGCGCTGCAGAACAAGAGCCGGTCATTGTCTTTGTCGGTTAAACTCACTGTAACGCAGCCCTTTCATAAGAAACACAGAGTTGATGTCCCATCCTTCTGACCTGAACTGCATAAAGTAACTGTGGAGTCGATAAAGAGAAAGGAATAAGTGAGTTTTTACAGTGCTGAGGCATCGCTGTTTGGGGGCTCAGACATGCCCTCAGGCCCCTTGTCCTCCCTTCACTGTTTATTTCTACTCAAGGTCACTAAAACCTGTAGTCCTGTTCTCTCTCTGCACGTGCACGCTGGTGTTGTTCAGAAAAACAACAGCAGTAAAAATAGCTCTGGAAGAAGTGGGACAACAATAAGACGTACTGTGTGTATATATAGAACAAGGCGTAATGACCTACTGTGAGAAATTCCCCTTTGAATTGCTTTTTTAGTGTAATTTCTGAAAGCTAAAAACACCTCTGTGGACAGAAATAACTAAGAGCTGTCTGTTATTTTCTATATCTGGACACCTTGCCGTGTAGTGCCATGACAATTTACCACAGAATAAAGGTATGTTGTGTTGAAATAGTTACAGTAGGTTTGTTTGTAGTCAGTTAAACTCATGGTTATGTCCGGTTTAGTAGTTTGAATTACCTGGTAATGTGGCAACAAGAAGAAGCACTGTTGCCATGGTTACCTGCAGTTTAAAGTCACAGTATTTGACGTATTTCCGAGTGAAACTTCAGAATCCTTCAGATTTTATCGGATTGTTTAAAAGTGGGTGTAGCTTTGTGGACACGGAGCTGTAGAGAGATACGGTGCTGTAGAGGACTGTTGGCCTCCACCCACACCTCCATCACCCACATCTTTAGATGAGGCGGACGAGGTAGAAATGAATGAATCTGAGCACAACTACGCTCTTTTGGACATTAAAAAAGTTGCCCTATAAAGTTTTTCCTGACTGACATATTAAACTACGGATGGCTTGATACCACTTTTTCATGTCCGATACCGCAACCTTGAGTATCTGCCGATGCCGATTCCCTCTCTTAAACAACTAAGCTGTTAATAATATTTGTATGGATGCACTTTGCTTAACGTAGCCATCTAAAAAAACTTCATGCTCAAACTGTGAAACAAATATTCTACTCCCCTAAAGGAAGAAATACGGAGCACAACATGACTCAGTTATTCAATACTGCTGCTTCTTTTTATTTAAGTTTTTTCACACACAGAACTTTTAGCAGCATCTTGATTGGTCAACACCATTCACACATTCACAATGAAATTTAAACTGCAACTTTGTGCAAAAGTTTAAATCTGAGTATTTAGAATAACAAAGGAATTATAATTTATATATAAAAATACTGGCTAATGGATCGTATCGGATTGTACTCCCCACCCAGGCAGCAGGTCAGGCAGTGAATGCTGGAAAGCTAGGCTGATGCACACTAGACAATCTGACAAAGACAGAGTGGGGATGGACCGGTAGGCTATATATACTGCTAGACTAATCAGGGAAGTGGAGAGCAGGTGAGTAAGTGGTCGAGGATGGTCAGGCGATGGGGAAAGGGGATACTGCAGGGCAGGAGGGAGTGGATCTGTAATGAAGGATCTGGCTCAAGTTGTGACAATAAATGTATACGCCATTGGGTTCAACATGAGCCTTAGAAAATATTTGAACATTTTAGCTGTACAGGACGTAAACATACTGTGAATTTAACCTGCTCAGTGTGGTACCAAAATAAAAGCGCGTGTTGTCCCCGACAGAACTCAGAGGCCAGGTGTATACTGGAGGAGCCGGTGGACTGGGCAGATGGCTTTGTGGTGGTGTACAACATCAGCGACCGCACTTCCTTCATCAACGCCAAGAACATCCTACGGCAGATTCGGGAGACGCGAATGGACAACTGCAAAGGGTCAGAAGCATGATGAGGTTATTTTATTCAGAAGAGACTCTGACAGTGGACAAGAAGGCCTCCACATTCAACACGCCAGGGTCAGAGCAGCTGTTGGCCTGATATTTCCAGCAAATTTGAGCTGGATGAAGTTACATGAAGCGAGTCTTATACTGGGGCTAAATACTTTTTGCAAATATGTTCTCAAATTTACTCGTGACTTAGGTGCCATATGGGGCTTATCACACAAAGATTTGGGTTAAAAAGTATAAAAAATATCTAGAATGTGTTTAAAATTTAACTGAGGATACTGACTGAAAGCTATCTGACATTATCAGTTACAGCTAATCTTTACTAAGACCTCATGTAATTGAAAATGCCAACTAGGAACAAATAGAAACAGCAATGTTGGAGGAAGTGTTCAGATACTTTACTTATGTAAAAGTACCAATACTATAAAAATGTTACTTATGTAAAAGTATGTAAATATAATCAGGAAAATGCACTTAAAGTATTAAAAGTAAAAGTACTTAATGCAGAAAAATGTCCCCTGTGACTGTTGTACTATTATATATTATATCATATATCATTATTATTACTCATGCATTCATGTAAAAGCAGGATTTTACTGTTGGTTGAGGTGGAGCTCATTTTGAACTATTTTGTATTGGACTGAAACTAATGATTATTTTCATCATGGATTAATCTGCTGATTATTTTCTCCATTAATCGATTGAATTGTGTTCTGAAAAGTGAGAAATACCGTCACAATCACTCAGAGCCCAAAGTGACACCTTCACAATTATTTGTTTTGACCATCAAACAGTCCAAAATACATTCAAGTAATTAAAAGGAAAAGCAGCAGATCTTCACATTTGTGAAGCTGGAACCGTTGAATGCTTTGGCATGAAAAATGACAAAAATAAAAGTTGCTGATTCATTTTCTGACTAATTAATTAACCCTATCAACTAATTTTTTCAATTGTACTTGAATAAACTGTTAGGTCGTTTAATTTATAAGCTCTTCATATTTATTTTTGTATGAAAAAAATCTTAATTTGTAACGTAACTAAAGCTGTCAGACAGATGTGGAGTAAAAAGTACAGTCTGAAATGTGCTGGAGTAGAAGTAGAAAGTGGCACGAGAAGAAAAGACTCAAGTAAAGTACAAGTACCTCAAATTTGTACTTAAGTGCAGTACTTGAGTAAATGTACTTACTTAATGTACTGTCTCATTCAGTGTAGAATTTTCTCATCAACCAGCCGTCCTTCAGTTGAAGTTAAAACATTCAAATCATCAAAACTGAAATTACTTATTTACAATTACTACAATATAGTATATTGGTACACACGATGGGAAAAAAACAGTGTCGTTGCCCTAATTTCTTTGAAGCTGAACAGGGATCCTCATGCGGTCTTGAATTTGAGGAATGCTGGGAGTCCCGACTCGGCCTGACAAACACAAACTGATAAATGATTCATGATGACGCGCGAAGGATTCACTGCAAACCTACAAAGCATCTAGTCCAACCACATCCATCAGGCTGCCTGTCATGTGCCAAAGCATCCTGATAACGTGGAGGGAAGACATTTACTTAGTCAGTGACAAGGACGTGAGTATAGATCAGCGCTCAGTAATTCTTAATGGAGATAAGGACGCACTTGTGTTTGTGTGTGTAAATCAAATTAGCCAAACACAAACAGAACCTGTTTTAGGGCCTTTTTAGGGAATCGATTTGACTTTTTACTCATGCAGCTCAGACCTGTTTTGGAGGCAGTTCATGAATGATTTATGATTTACAAGGTTAAGATAAACTTTATTTACACAGAAGCAGCCAACAGGAAGTACAAACAGATGCAATAAGCAGTGGTGTAAAGCAACTAAGTACACTCAGTTACTGTACTAAAGTACAATTTTGAAGTACTTGTAATTTACTTGACTATTTCTATTTTACGCTACTTTATTCTTACTTCACTACATTTCTGAGGGAGATATTGTGTTTTTTACTCCACTACATTTATTTGATACCTTTAGTTACTTTGAAGATTCAGATTTTTAATACAAAATATAAATAGCAAATTCATTACAATGTATTATTATAGATTAACCAATAACATTTGTTAAAATTAGCTCCACCTTCACCAGCTGCAACATTAAAGTGAAGAACACATAAATACATCAATAATTATAAAGTAATTATATAATATGTATTCTGAAATGGGACATTCTGTATGATGAGTACTTTTACTTTTGGTACTTTAAGTATATTTTACTTATGTAAATGATCTGAGTACTACTTCCAACAGTATACCGTATATACCAACAGTATAAATAAGAGACGCAAACTAAAACCAGAATTCTATATACATTATGAATATCTACGAAATGAAGCATAAAAATGTACACTTGTAAAATAAAGTTTCTGGTGAGTTTATAAGTTTATAAGTTTATATAACATTTTAGTATATATCCTGTATCTGCTTCTCCCAACACTATACAGCAATTTAGACATCATGTTTTTATGGCTGCATTGTTACATTGAATTGAAATATTCTAGATATTTTGTGCATCTTTTTTATACATTTGCTCATAGTGCAGAATTACAGAATTTATTGTCTTTTAAACCTTTGGATCTTGACTACAAAATAAAATAAAGACACACTGTTGCAGTGGGTCCAGCGGGGTTGAAGAAGTTTAAGGTAAAATCACAATTGTGCAGGAAACTGATGCTTTTTTTGGCTCCACATGCTCTGCATCTGACCACACTGACTTGTGTCTGTTTCAGGGACTCGGAGGTCCCCGTGTGTCTGGTGGGTAACAAGCAGGACCTGTGTCACGCCCGGCAGGTGCGCGAGGACGAGGGCCGCTGCCTGGCGCAGGAGAACCGCTGT
This sequence comes from Oplegnathus fasciatus, assembly GCA_003416845.1. Classification (NCBI taxonomy): domain Eukaryota; kingdom Metazoa; phylum Chordata; class Actinopteri; order Centrarchiformes; family Oplegnathidae; genus Oplegnathus; species Oplegnathus fasciatus. Next base: position 1,822,367 of record NTHP01000042.1, on the reverse strand, counting down.
CACTTCCAGGAGGTCTCAGCGGCCGAGAGCTACCAGGACATCGCCAACCTCTTCACCCAACTCATCCGGCAGGTGATGGAGCACCTCAAGTACAGGGCCGACAGACGCCGCTACAGCGGCTCCAAGTCTATGGCCAAGCTCATCAACAATGTGTTTGGGAAGAGGAGGAAGTCAGTGTGATGGTCCCAGTGAAGTCAGCGGCTAATCAGCTGGAGGGACTGGGATGTCGTGTGTGGACCCATGTTAAAGGGAAGAGGTTAAATTCTGGGTCTGACACTGTTTAGTAGATACACAACATTAACCCTGTGTTCACACTGTGTGTGCGTCATGGATGGTTGGTGGGGAGGTTTGGATGGTGTCTGTGCGTCTGAATATTTACACACAAACATTAGTCTTGAACACATCTTTGGCAAGTCTTGTACTTTTTCTTGGTTTGGTTTTGCCCCAGATATGTTTCTCTGCTTTGAGTTAAGAGAAGCTATTTAGAAAGGATTAATAATGTTGCTGTGATCAAAATGAAGCAGATTATTGTTGACGAGGGCCGTGATTCCCAATCTGGGGGTTGGGACCCTAAAAAGGGGTTGCAAGATGATGGAAGGGGAGGAAGGGAAAGCTTAAAAAAAGTTTTTTTTGCTGCACAAAATGAAGTTTTTATTCAGACTTTTCTTTGATTGTTTATTGTAAACTACTGGCTACTGGTATTACTACTTCAGAATTCAAAATAATTCAAATAAAACAAACCAAAAAGTAGATGCTTAGTTTTAAGGGGGTCACAAGTTGACCTGGACCAGAGTATTCAGTGCTCAAAATATTTAAATACTGGGAGAACAACCCCCCTTTTCTCCCCCCAGTGCCAGTAATGAGTTTCATTATTAATTCCACATATCTTTTTTTGATTCTTAACAAATTATTCTATAAAATACCTTTTTTCATTTAACCGCCCTGCACACCAACCCAGGCCTTTTTCACTTATTCTGGCTAATAAAGTTTAGGGGATTAATGATGGTAATAATGTGAGGTCATTATTAAACTACATGTACCAATAAGAATGATAACAGGGTCAGTCTGCACTTGCACACACTGTCCAAAAAACAGGTGCACCGTGGGGCCTTTCATAAAACAAGCCAAATACAGTGTTTATTGTTCTCAGTCATTTGTAGCAGAATAAAAATAGCAAAACACAATTATGACTAAAACCAATATATATCTCATACCACATAATCAAGACTAATAACGTAACCAATGATCCAGTGCCAACTTTCTCTATTGAGCATGTTTTGATACAGACGCAACCTTACTGCTAACATCAACAGCTACTTCCCAAGTGTAATTTCTGGCTGGTTTGTAGTTTTTCACATGAAACCTGTACAGAACTGGGACGCTTTGATTGGCTGTAATCAGCTGCTCCTCCATCTCTCACTCATCAGACATAACTGTTCGTCATGAAATGAAATCACAACATGGAGGAATGCAAGTCTGATAAGCCGTTGATTAGCTGGTGATGACGCGACGTTCAACCCTGGCCAACTTTTCTCCACCGCAGTTCTTCCTAATCAATGTGCTCACGTTGTGAACTCGGGGTCACTGACCGTCCCTGCTGTTGTTACTTTAAGTATCTTGTTGCAGTCGTGCTCTCAAACTGCCCTTCTGCATTGTAATGTGGGGAAAGATGTCTCTTCAGTTCAGTGTTGTGCAGCCTGCTGCTCAGCAGGATTTTAGTTGAGGGAAAAAGCCAGTTTAATGCATTTTACTGACACTTTAATGAACATTATATACAGTATATTATTGTTTTTTCATAGTTGCTACTCTTTGTAAGCCATAGTGTTTGTTTATAGTTGATTACTGTTGATTGTAATATGTCATACTATCAGTACAATAATGCATGTAACCGTTTCATTTGATATATTGTGTATATCTTAATTGGTAAATGTAATAATAGTATTTATTTGGTGTTTTCACAGAATCTGAGGGATTGAAAAATATCTTGAATATCTATGAACTCAAGACTTTCAAACTTTATAAAACCTTATATATACTGTATATATATATATAAAAAACACTAACACACACCGATTAAGGGCATGAACTCATTCAACACTGTGCTTAAATCCAGTTATGTCACCATGATGCTGTAAAAAAAGAATGTACCACACATCCTGAAAAACAAGCAGTATTTTGCTGATGAATGTTCCTTTTGTAAATACTGTAAAAACATCGGCTGTTCCAGAGGAAATTAAAGTTAAACATTGCTTAATAAGATGCCTGTTTTAGTTCCTCAGAGGGGCTGCTGTTTCACTTTGAGCTTAACTTTAATTAAATGACCATGAGAGGAGGCATTTCTCTAAAGCCTTCGGAAAAGAGGAATTTCCTGTGTTTAACTGCTAAAAATAGCTGGTTTGGAGGCAGGAGAAGTGAGAAATGCACCATTATTAAACAAAGAAATGTTCCTGATGTACCCACTAGATGGCAGCACAGTTATCAGACATCATAATCATGTGCTCTTTTTTTTCCTCTAATGATTTCCTGCTCATGAGACCTGACCTATCCCACACTGAATCACTTCAAATTATAGAGATAAATGACAGTGAACAATGAAGATACAGACGAGTGACAAATTAAAGGGAAACCTATTCAGTGACCACTCGTGACCTGTTTCTCCACTCATTTATACAGGTTTGTCTTTCACTTAGTCACCCACTGTAAGTGCTGAAGGTATTTTCTGAGTTCAAACCCTTCAAAGAGAAAATTAGTGGTGTTCCTCAGGGTTCAAGAGGTATTTCCTTATTTTCTCTTATTTTATTTCATCTTTATTTAACCAGGTGAGTCCCACTGAGGCTGGAGACCTTTTGCAAAGGGAGACCCAGCCAAGACAGCAGCATAGGAAGTTGCAGACAAAACACTGAAAACATTATACAACAAATAAAATAACACTAATCATAATAATAATATAATAATAATAACAGTTACAGTATACTATCCATTTTATGTATCATCTCTCAATTTATATAAATGCACATTTTAAAAAAATGTAAAAACCTTTTATGTCCTTTTTTCAACAAATTCCTTTTGGTCCAATCACTAAAGAAAAAAAATACAAAACCTATTTTTTTTTATTCTTAATTCAAAGTAGTTTTATAAATTACATTTAAAATACAATATAATTTATATTCTGCTTCCAAAAAAGGTCTTAACTGCATGAGCAAACCAAATGATCCTGTTTCTGACTGTAAAACAGATGTTTTGGATAATTGCATTGAACACTTGTGCTCTTTAAGGAAGCATCCGCATCCATTATGTTTCTCATTCATTCAGATTTTTCCTTTAATCTGTCACCTGTTTGTATTTGTTTAAAACCCTTTATATTCAGCAAAGAGAGCAGAGCTTTGAGTCGTAGTCTCCCATATATCATCCAATCATCCTCAGGTATCTCCACGCCTGATTCTCTCTCCCATTTATGTTTGACTGTCGAGAAGTTTTTGGAGTTCAGTTTTCTACTCTATATTTGTGATATTGTCTTTAATCTTATATGCATCAATGAACATAAACGACTACTTCTAAGGTCAAGAATGAACCTTCAAGCTCTACTTTTAACATATTTTCAAATCAGCATCATGTTAACCAATCACAGTTGAGACAAAACGCCACAAAGTGCAGATTTTCCACGCAGGTAGGTGACAGCATGAAGTCTGTTAGCTAATGCAAGTTAAATAAATGTGTGTTTTTGAAAAAAANAAAAGTGTCTTCTGATTGCTCAGTGCCTCTTTCACGCATCCAAGTAGGGAAAATTTGGCGGAGAGCAGACAGGAAGCACTGCAGCCTCCTCATGTTCATCATCATCGCAGCACAGGTGGCGAATGAAAGCTGAATCTCTGCAGGAGTCTTTTTGGCAGTTATTTGGAATCAGCGGATGAAGCAAACACTTTATTCAGCTCCATCATGAAGTTTTTCCTTGAGCAGTCCTCTTACTGTAAATCCCCCTTTCGCACATTTACACACATGGAGGCATCCTTTCATGTGCAGCTTATACTATCTTGCATGAATGCCTCGCAAGCTTTTTATGTTTTTAGTTTTTTAAACAGATGATCCCTGATCTCTTCTGCTTTCTATACAGTTCATGAAAGACATTTTCTCCTCTAAGAAAAACAAACCCTTTGCCACGCAGGAAGTAATGCATTTTACATTTCCAGCAGCAGCTACAGCAGTTTGCTTTGAATAGATAGAGGAACTATGTAGTTGGCAGGAGCAGCCGTAACCTCCGTGGCTGAACAGAAAAAAGAAAAGAGCTCCACCTACAGAGGCTGAACAGAAAATCTAAGGAGAAGAGACATCACAGTGCCGCCCACTGAGTTTGACTGACAGGTAATTTCTGGAGAGAGCAGTGCAGAAACACCGCTGGCATTAGCACTTAATAACAAAGATGTCAGGAAAATCCACGTTAAATAAAACAAGGAAAGCCTAAATCCGTGATGCTCTTCATTTAAACTCTAATTTGATTCTGTCTCTTCATCTTCCTCCCGCCTCTCTTCTTCTCTGTCCGTCTCATTTTTTTCCCCCAGAGAGATGAGGAGAGCAGACGGACGGAGACAGAACCTCCAAGCGTGGCCTCGTAGCTTCAGGTCAGTGATCTTATTTGGCCCCTGTGTGGAGGAAGAATTGGTTTTGGCTCGGCTGAGGACAATCATCCGAACCAAGGGGATTGGATGCTGCTGGGACACCGCGAGAGCCAATCAGAAAGGCCATCGATCAGTTCCCCTTAATCTCACAGCTGGTGAGCACATCCCCACTCCAATCTAAAACTCTGCAGCTTAGTCAGACTGACAGGGGATTGGATGGCTTCCAAAGACTTGAACATCCACTGAAATGGATCCACGTTAGAGCAGGAAGAGTTTGTCTACAACATCCTCTCAGCATCCTTTTCTGCGGCTGCAATCTTGACTGCAAAAGTAAATAGTAGTTAAAGTTGTTTAGTCGAGCACTGACTAAAAAAAATCTCATTTCCCTTAAAAAATGTGGAAACAATATGGCAGTGTTTCCAATTCAAATCAACTTAAAAAAGGATACAGGTGGAATTATCCCAACTGAAACATATTTTCCCCCCATAATCTCAAGGAAAATATCATTTTAAGTTGATCTGAACACTAGCCTGTATGAGTTGCTCGAGGGGACATTTTTTTGCCATGTGCCGTGTGTCATGCTGCATGAGTGCACACAGTGATTGCTTGCTGGATGTATATATATATATATATATATATATATATATATATGGTGTATTTGAAGAGTTGGTTTCTAAAATGAGACACCCACTCTCTGCAACATGTGATGCGCCCTCTGTGAAAAGAGGCATGGAGGCAAAATTCATACTTTAACGTCGTTGAATTTAGCGAGCGCACGTTTTTGATGAGTTACATCTGGATCATCTGGTTTTATTAAACACTGAATGAATGTAAAGCAGCTTTTTTGAGAGATGTATTGTGGGAGGAATCACATGTAATCCTTTTCATATGTTTTGTGAATTGTTCGTGGTCTACTCAGTGTCCTGCAGTCTCCTGTTACACTCAATGTGATGTCCTGCTGTCTGTGCACTGAGTACTGTTCTGTAAGATGTTGGTATCTTCTTGCAGTGATGCTGCCAAAACTCTGCAAATCTGATAAAGAACTCGATATCACAGAGGGGCTCTCTAAAGCTCTCGTTGTCAGCTGCTGAATCAGAGTATCTACATGACTTTATATAACAGTGGAGAAGAAAAATGAAAGTTTGTGTGTTAAATATAGCTGAAACAGGGGAAAAAAACAATAATTCACAAAGATTAAAAAGAGGCTCTTGACACACCAACTCTCTCTGGCATTAAGCTGACTGTTGATATCATCTGCCATCGTTTTAGAGCCACCAGACACTTATAAATGTTACATCTTGCATATTCTGACACCAGATTCTCAATGGCCATACGCTTCTTTTTCACTGAAAACATTTTAACACATCACCGTTAGAAAAACACAGGTGTAAATAATAAATGGCTGAATTCCATTTAGCTGCGTTATTGTGTCATGATCCTGGTATTGTGCATGCTGGCTCACTGACCCTGTTTACACTTGGTTTTAAAATGCGTCTTGGGCAATCGGATCAGCGCTAAATACAAGTGTAAACAACCACCAAGAGGCATTGTGATCCGATCACTCAAACCACTTGCCGAGGTGGTCTGGGACATCTGGGCATTTGACCACATATCTTTTGTAGTGTAAACGCTAATGCGCCCTGATGCGTGCCCGACAAGGACGTAACAGGAAAATATGTCATCAATGGAGGCCGTGGTGGTTGTTTTGGTGACAGCGCGCCGATGCTTGAAAAAAATGGAGACTTATGCATGTGGTTGGAGTGCAAGTGAAACCATGTGCCTAATCTCTAGTTTTTTTCAGTCCAAAGAAAACTAGATGACTCATATCGTAACCAGGCCATTTACGTGGGTATTGCTAGGAAGACGTAATAACTGTGCGCAGGGCCCTTTGACTTTCTAACGGAAGTGATGAAGGCAGCAACTAAATCTGAACACAAGTGGTCAGCTGGAGACGCATGATAGACACAGGTGTGAACGACGATGTGTCTCGGCTGTCCACTTGTGTTCAGATGACCGAAACGCATTTTAAAACCAAGTCTAAACAGGGTCACTGTCGCACGGTTACTTGGACACTTGAATACAATGGAGCCTTTGTTCATTTTATTAGTAACACCTGTCTGCTGTGAAAAAGGCCCATAGAGAGCCGAAGTGACACTAGAACTTCCGGGTTCTGTCCCAGAAGTAAGAAAACCTCATTCAAAATCCCACTGACGTTTGTAATGATGCAACTAACTAAAAATCCAGCCTGGGAACATGACGGTACTCAACAGTATGTCGTGTGGCTCAGTACTGTCACAGACTGGCTCAAGGAATGTGACAAGAAAGGAGTCCATGTAAAGGTTGTACTTACAACAAGAGTAACCTATTCAAACTTAAGTTAACACAAATGGACAATGGAGTGCAGAAATCAGCAATGTATGGATGAGTGGCTGTATAGTGGATGAGAGCTGTAGGAAGAGAGACAGAGTGAGAACATGGGTCAGCTTTTATAGCCTGGAAGGCCCAGGTGAACCAGATCAGCTGACGACCCTCCCATGTCAGCAAAATGCCGGTTGAAGTTGCCCAGGACACCCTCCTAGACAGTGGGAGGGGTGTCACACTACACATACATATATATAAGGATGGTCTCTTTCTGAAAATCTAATATCTAATATTTTTGTTTATTCATATTTATGTTTTTAGCGGCCTTTATAGAACGCCCTGGACCATCGCGGGCTAAACCTAATGGCTTCACAAAAGAGGTGAATCCATGAGCGAGCTGAGGGGCCGCGGTTAGCTCAGTCATTTTGTAGTTTATAAAAAAATTCAGAATCACCACAAATTTAGGCCTTTACCGGCTCATGAAGAAACTCTACAAACCTCATTCAGACACAGAAGGTATGAAGAACCATATTACATTACCCTGTGTCCTAGTCCTTGAAAAGTTTGTGCTTGCACAAACTGTATTTGAAGATTTCTTGCCAAGTTTGAGGCTGGCAGATCAAAGACATCCCCTCCAAGTGCTGCAGTCTGCATCTGCAGCAGAGGAACATGGGCCAAAAATGTCAGAAAGAGCCAAAGATGCTTTCCAAAATATGATCCATGAAAAAGATACAGTGCTTTATACAGTATGTGGCAGGTTTTTGTACTTTAGGAAAAAAGATTTGTAAGGATTTGTACATTGTGTCTGTGAGCTTCCAGAGGCCTCCATGACCCAATTAAGACAAAATAGACAGAGGAGTCCATTCTGAACAAGATTTAAATGGTATTTGAAATGTGGTATTAATGTGGTACTTCTTTTGAGCAATGATGTGAAACTTACAGAAAATAAGGATTGATGATGATCCTCGTCCTTGATTATCTACTTCTCTTTTTCAACCTTGCAGCTTACGATGTAAAGAAATAGACTGTGGTCATTTTCTGATATAATATCAACAAAAACAAAACTGATTGAAACACCAACTTTTAAATGGCCTTCTTTATTGGACTGGTGGCCTCCTCCAGTCATGTCATCCTACCTTCCACAGGTACACAGCTCAAGTTCATCTTTAGTTTCTTTCAGTTAATACACTTCGATAAACTTCACATTAGCACGTGTTGTTCATGTTGCTGAGCTGCCTATTATGAGACACCATCTTGCCTGAGAGGTTAACTGTAAATCCACAACAGGTGTTGATGAGGTAGATAACCATCACAGGCAATCTGCAGTAAAACAGACAAACAACCATAATGTTCACTGTCCTGCTCTTTTGTCTTGCAGTGCTACTATTGTCCAGAAAAGCCCTTCAAGGCATTTTTTCAACACTGAAGTACGTAAATAAAACTTCCCTAAATTGAAAGCCATAACCCAGCTGGTTACACACATACAACATGTCCTTAACCATAAAAACAACACACCAGTAGCAGTAGTGTAAGCCTGTAGCATCCTTCTACCTCACGAAGTTTTATTTAACTTTATTTATCAAGACTTTGCTGAAAAAAATGCTTTCTTTTTCACACTCACACAGTTGCACCACAATCTGATCCGATGGCCGCCGAACAGCTCCACTTGGGGGTGTCAGTATGCTTGTTGTCTGACCGGGTCTCTCCGTCAATGGTGATGTGGTGGCTCGGCACACACTTTCAGACAGTCTCTCCTGGAAGGATTTCATAGTGTTGTACTTGGTTGTACACACGCAAAGTGTTCAAACCCTGCAACATTCAAACCTCCACACACCTCGCCAATCTCTGTGTGAAGCACGAATGTCGGAAAATTGCAGAAATGGTCTGACGCAGGCCCCCAATGCCGACGTCGGAAAATGTGTGGGGGAGGTTTCGGATGCTGTGCAGCCATCCAACAGGCACTCTAGTTGAAGCATACTGACACCTTAAGGGTCTTGCTCAAGGACACCTCAGTGGAGGTGATGATTTATGGCGAGTTGATGTGATATTGGTGTTACCATAATTACCAGCGTCAGACTGAAATGTGAAATCATCTTCACCTCAACATCCAAGCAGTGCTGGAAGAAGTACTCAGATAATTTAGCAATACTATAGTGTAGAAATACTCTATTACAAATTAAGTCCTGCATTCAAAATTTTACTTAAATAAAAGTACAAAAGTATTAGCGTCAAAATATACTTAAAGTACCAAAAGTAAGAGTATTAATTTTGCAGAACAGCCCATTTCAGAATAATGTATAAAAATAATGTAAAATAATAATCTAAAATATGATATTATTGGATTATAATTATTGATGCATTAATGTGTTCAGCATTTTAATGTGCAGCTGGTAAAGGTGGAGCTCATTTTAATGAATTTAAATACTGTGGGTACCTTGTGAATTCCCCCCTAGGGATCAATAATGTCTCATCTTAACCTATAAGAATACATAATAATTTATTTGTTGATTATATTTTGTATTCATCTGAATCTGCAACGAAACTAAAATTATCACATAAATGCAGTAAAAAGTACAATATTTCCCTCTGAATTGTAATGGAGTAGAAGTAGAAGTAGAATAAAATGGAAATACTCGAGTAAAGTAAAAGTACATCAAAACAGCACTTAAGTAAAGTACTTGAGTAAATGTACTTACACCACTGCATCCAAGTCATAATTGTCTGATGACACGAACACCATCCCATATGACATGAACACATTATCTGTTCAGTGCAGGGATCAAACTAGCGACCTTCACAGTCACAAGCCCTAACACACATTTCCACATGTTGAACTAGAAACTGCCCAATACAGCCACAAAAAGCTCCACCGGTTCATCCGAGTATCACACGCCTTGCTCAAAGGCACCATGGAACATGTAAACACTCTTCTCCAGATTTTCCCAGCCAGAACAAATAATTGTCTCCCCGGTGGTCTAACCTTTTGGGAGTTCAGGTGCAGCTCTATCACAATCAGCCAAGCTTCCCTGGTAAAGCACTTTGCTTGTGACACTAATAAGAAAATGTTCAAGTGTTTTGTTCCTCTGTGTTTTGCTCTTCTTTCCGTTCTTCCTGATGGGGTTATGAGACCTTGTTTATCTCCTTTTTAGAAGGATGCATTTGGTGCCATTTTGTCTGGAATGAAAAACATATTCAAGAAAATACATTAATCAAATAGAATAAAATAAGATTTTAATTTGTTTTGGTCGAAGGTTTCTTTGATTTTATCCTTAATTAATTTTGCAGAACACATTTTCTATCAGTGCTGCATTATGTGATGCTTACAATTAACTGACAGAGAAGAAAAACAGAATTTGAGATTGACTCCTCATTACTGACCTTGGAAACAGCAGTTGACAAAATAATCTCGACTCAGGGTCTACTTACTTGCTTGCTCTTGAGCACAGCAGTGCTTTGAGCGAAATGATAATGTCAGCATGCTAATATGCTCACAGTGACAATGCTAGCATGCTGATGTTAAGCAGGTAAAATGCTTACCAATGGCATTAGTTTTGCAGGTATTTGGTCAAGTATTGGACAATCTTTAAGGGATGATGGTATCAGAGGAGCAGTTAAGGGATCACCAAAGTCGGTGCAATTCATCCTCTGGGCACCGTGAATGGCTGTACAAAATTTCCAGGTGATCGATCCAATAGTTGGTCCGACTGACAGATGACAGACTGACTGATGTTGCATAGAGCCATGCTGCTAGTGTGGCTAAAAAAAGAGAGAAAAATCCGAAGAAAATCCAGAAAATAAGAAGCTAGAAATTTTACAAACTTAGTCTCACATCCATGTTATTATTTGTCTCTTTAGCGAGATATGTTTGACACCCTAAATATTGCATTTGGAAAAGAAAAAAATCTAATTTGGGCATGTGTAGGAAAATGATGGAAACTGAATATAGATGGTAGAAAATGTGTTCTAAGTCTAAACAACACTGATTTCCCCCTTTGAGTCTGACAAGAAGCAGCAGGCTGTGGTTTCATATACAAAACCATGTGGCCTTGCTGCCACAAATTGCAGCAGTTTTCTTGTATTCCCGCCTCTAAATTCAGCTGTTACTGTATGAAATGTGCTCCCAGTGACCCGGCCTCTCATGGCATTATATCTGACAAACGGCCCTTCCACAAAACATCGCCTAAATTTGTCTCTGCCCTTTTCACACTGAGGACATGGCGGCAAGGCAAGCAGCAGCAGATGGCCAAAAAGGCTTCCTATTTTCACAGACTGCTAATTAGAGCCCTCACCACAGCTCACCTTTAATGTCAGCCACTGACTGCTTTTAGCACAATTAGCCTAATGGGGTTCAGGCCTGTGAATAGCCTGTAATGTTTAGTCCGGGCCAGCCGTTGCATTAGAGTCTATGTATGTCAAAATAAAGGACAAGAGGGGTCTATTGCACTGCAGATCCATCTATCACCGCAGCCGACGGAGGATGAGACTGTAACCATGATTACCCAGAGAAACTATTTAATTAGATGCATTAATAATTGAACTAATTAGCTCCCATGTGTCTCCCAAATGAAGAGGGAACCCGGAGCTTCACTTGCACCTCATCAGCTGATTAATTAGTCTGTTGATCGTTAGCTGTCTTGACGGCCTATATGCGATCAGATGAGAGGGTGGATAATGAGGGAATTGTCGGTCGATGGTGCTGGTTAATTAGTGTGACCTGATCCAGGGGCCATGTTAGAACAGTTGTTTATGCCACAGCTTCTAATGAGGAGGATTTAGGGCCGGATGATCTATCTGGAAGCAGGCTGCAGTGTTGTTTATGGACTGGGGTGACTACTGGCCTTGAAAACCCCAATGAAAATCACTATAATGTTCCAATAATCCATCTACAGGGGCTAATAATGCGTCTGTGGTGCTCAATATTAACTTCAAATAATGACCTTACCATACTTTGTGGTATTTTGAGTCCTAAATCCTCAGTATAGTGACTTATAATACATCTGGGACTCAACAGTGAGTTCCAAGGCTATTTAGATTTCATCTATGGTATTCCTATAATATTCTTACAATACTACAAGGACTTGGTACTCTGTGGTAGGTCTATTAGTAAGTATATGACTTTATAGCTATTTTTAGCTGCTTTCATCTCCTATAATATTCAGGACTTAGATAGGACAGGCCTGCTAGATCTACCATTAAAGCTGTATAGTGGTTTTATCTTAACATATTCCTACAAAGACCTGTAATATAGTCCTTCTATTAGTGAGTTTATAATGACCTATCACTGCTATGTAGTGTATTTAAAATATCTCCTATAATCCTATAGTATAACTATAATATTGAAGAGCTTGTAGACATGGTAGGAGACATACCAAAACTGATTTTCAGTGTTTTTCTCATAGTTCTTAAATATTGCTGTGATATTCCTTTAAAAACCTTTAGTATGATACATATATACACTGAGTTTATAGTGACCTATAGCTGCTTTACAGTATAATATCACATATATATTATTCCTACAAGGACCTGCAGTCTGTGGTGGTTCTATTACTGAGTTTATAGTTACGTTATAGCTTCTTTATGGCTTTTTCCTCCACTTCTTATGATATTTCTATAATATTTAAGGACTCATGGGTCTGAAGCAGACCTATAGCAGATCTCATACTCCTATAATATTCCTATAGTTTAATAATCCTACAAGGACCTGCAGTATAATAGTTCCACTAATGAGCCCAGAGAGACTTACAGCTGCTGTATTTTTATTGGATCTCCTTAATATTCCTACAAGGACTTGTTTGTCCACTGTTCAGCTTTTAGTGAGTTTATAGCTTTATAGTCTTGTAATTCCCTATATTGCTGTAATATGCATGTACTTGGCATCATTAATTTTAGTGTTTTTACGTAATATTCGTATAAGGACCTGTAGTGTGATCTGAAAGTGAATGTATCAGGACCTACAGCTGCTTCATGTTTTTTTTTGTACTATAATCATATAGTTTTTTCTTTTTTACAAGGACTTACAGTCTGCAGTTGGTCCACTACTACAAATTACTACTACTACTACTACTATTGAGCTCATAGTTACATTATTGCTACTTTATAGTGGTTTCATCTGCTAGATTCCTATTATATTCATAGACTTAACTAAAAAGAATTTATAGAGGCCAATAGCTGCTTTATAGTATTATTATCTCCTAATTCTATGTCACTATAATATTCCTACAAGGACTTGCAGTCTGTGGTAGAACTATTATTGAGTTTAAAGTGACGTTAGAGCCACTTTATAGTGTTTTCATCTCCGGTGTTCCCACAGTGCTCAAGGACATCATAATGCTTTACTATGTCTATACTTATAGCGGACTCACTGTAACTGCTAGTACTATATAGAGCTAACAGTATTCCTAAAGTATTCCTGCAGGGCTCTGTAGTAACCTCAATAGTAGATCTAGTGACTGATAACTGCATCTTATAGTATTTTTATAATATCTCATATACTATTCATGTAATATTCTTAGTCTGTGGTCTTGAGTTAGTGACTTTATAGCTAACATAACCTTTTAATCACATGTATTGCTATAACATGCCTATAATATTCAAGGACTCCACCAAGGGATCAATAAAGCCTTTATCATTAATAATGCATCATAATTTATTTGTTGATTATATTTTGTATTAAAGGACCTATGTGAAGGATTTAGTGGCATCTAGCGGTGAGGTTGCAGATTGCAACCAACTGAACACCCCTCACCTCACCCCTCCCTTTCCAAGTGTGTAGGAGAGCCTACAGTGGCTTCCACTTCAACGTAAAAACATGAAAGGCCCTCTCTAGAACCAGTGTTTGGTTTGTCTATGCAACATGGCGGGCTCCGTGTGGAAGAGGACCATAAGACCTGGATATGGCGCCGCCGCTCAGCCTCGCTTCCAATTTTTCCCCAGTGGCCACTTGTGGTATTGCAACAAAAAATCCCTCTGCGGCCCAAAAAGCATTTTCCCCATAGACCACCACTTTATATTTTTAAGCCACGGGGGTTTAATCTTTGTAAAACTTTTCCAAAGCTCAGAAAAGTATTTTTTTTCTGAATGACATCACAGCTGTGCATGAGCATGCTATGCAACATGGGTTCGCTCATTCACATAGCCTGGCTGGGCCGTACGCGCTAGGTGACCAATTCTTATGGGACTGAACAGGCGCCATCTTTGGATCCAGTCTCCAGTTCTTATGACTACAGGACCTGCTCCCTATGTAGATATGAAAAACGAAAACACAACAATTCTTAGTTTCTACCTAGTTTATACACCAATGAAAACATAATTAAGAATATTATATTCCATTTCTGCCAATAGATCCCCCTAAATCCTACACACTGGTCCTTTAATAATCTGGATCTGCAAAGTAACTAAAGTTATCAAATTAATGTAGTGGAGTAAAAAGTCCAATATTTCCTCCTGTAGTTCAGTAGGAGTATAAAGTGGCAGGAAATGGAAATACTCAAGTAAAAGTACTTGAGTAAATGTACTTATTTACTTTCCGCCTCTGCACTCTTACTGCACAATACTATACTGCACAAATAAGGCATGAACACACTGAATGTGTGTCACGCGCACGTACACAAACACACACACACTCATACATGCAGACGCGCGCGCGCATGGGAGCGTGCGCGGAAAAAGGCGCTGCATCTGCCGTGCTGAAAAGCCAGTGCTTTGACTACAGGGCGCCCTGGAGATAATTGGTGTCCTTGGAGTTGAATAAGCTCATTCTAAAGCACCTCAGGCCCGGGCTGTCCTGGTGTGTGACTGTCTATTGAATAATTGATTCAGAGAGGGAGGGGGCGGTTACTATCAGATCTGAGCATAATGACTTTATATAATTAGCACGCAGCGCTGAAAAAACCATTTGACTGTGGGAGTTTTTTTGCAGAGAGAGAGAGAGGGAGGGAGAGAGGGAGAGAGAGGGAGGGAGCTCTGTGAGGAGGTTCAGCCTGTGCAGAGAGGAGCTCATTTGAGGGGAACAGCCGCAGCCTGTGCAGACACAGAAATGCTTATGCACTGACATCAGCCAAGATAAGGCGCAGACACTCTTGATTTGAGGACATCTCTCCTGCAGGCAAAGGTGATACCAGGAGACGCTGTTTTCATCCATCCGCCGGCTGTTTTTGTGTTTTACGCGTGAAACACACACAGAAAGCGACTCTATATGGCTGCTTCTCTTGGCTTTCTTCGGGGTTGTGAGGAGCGGAGCTGAAGTTTGAGCGACTGTAATTCTTACAGAGTGAAAAAAAACAACCCTCATCTCTGTGTTTATTATCGCTGTCTTCGTGGGCTCTTATCTTGCACGCAGGAGGAGAAGAAGCGCTGGCATTTCTCCTGTTGTTGGATTTTCTTCTAGAAGGATGGTGCTGGACAAGGAGGAGAGTGAGTACAGAGGACTAAGATACATTTCTGTTTGCTCTTTGGACGGACATGAATGTGTGTGTTATCTATTGAATAGGACAACTGAAAAGGGTTTGAGGACTGTGCAGCAAAAAATAACAGATGTTCCCCTAATTTTCATGCCAAACTTAGTCTTTGAAATACTTTTTATTAAGATTAATGGTGACATGATGATGAAACTACTGTTGTATTCTTATAAGAACTTGAAGTTTAGGCATTATGTACCCAATAATGACTTTATAGTGGCCTTAGATATTTTTTCCCATCATAATATTCCTATAAGGGATTACATTTGTTGACAATTTTGCATTTAAGGTGACCTAACTGGTTATTTTTTATTAGATATCACTAATTTACTGACATTTACTGTAGTGACTATAGTGTTTGTGATATTCAACAGTGAATTTATGATGATCAAATGTTTCTTCATAGCATTGTACCTTCTGTGATATCACTATAAAACCTATTAGTTTGGAATGTCTGTATTATTGATACCTTTAATTATTTCAGTATTCTTACAAATGCAGTTGTTAATTCAACCCCATCTGTCTCTGTGCTTGTCGCTCTGTCTGCCTGTTGTTTCCTGCCAGGTGTGTCCCTCGTGTCCCTCCAGTCCAGAGAGAAGCCGAGGGGCTGCGCCGGCTGCAACGGGAAGATCCGGGACCGCTTCATGCTGCAGGCGTTGGACAGGTACTGGCACGAGGACTGTCTGAAGTGTGCCTGCTGTGACTGCCGCCTGGGCCGGGTGGGCTCCACCCTCTACACCCGGGCCAACCTCATCCTCTGCCGCAGGGACTACCTGAGGTAACCCTTCTAGAGGTGTATCTGGGCTGAGAGAGGGGAAGGAAAATGACCGGGCGCATCATGCATCTTCTAAACAAATCATCCCAGCAACCACTGCGGTTACCATCATAGAGGTCAAGTGCAGAGTTTGCAGCATGTTAATAAGGTTAAAGTAGATGCTGTATAAGATTGGAAGAGCTGGCTGATCTACTCAGGATCCAAGTAAGAGGAAACAGCCTGATAATGTAGGTTATCAGAGAAACTGGGAGCAGATTTGTAACTTACATGGGGACAGATGTAGACATGAGTGAGCAGTCTTGGTTTTCCATCCAGATTTTACCTTAGGAATGTACAAATACAATAATGCATGTGCCATTACAGCACAAATAACAAAGCAACAGTCAGCTTTAACAAATGTAGGTTGCTGTTACTGTGTAAACTAGACACAGAAATGTTGACAATCCTTTACGTTAATTTAGTGAAGCTTTCAGTCAAAAACAGTGCAGACAGCCACATCTGTTTCTCAGAGATACTACAGAACATCTAAATGAATAAATCAAATTTGAGTCCAAGCATGTTTTACCCATGTTTGGATGTGCTCTGTTTTGACTCATCACATCGGGACTGTGCATTGAAGTCTTTAGTGGACACAAACTTTTCTGCCTTCTACTGTACTTGGAAAAGGGTTTATCTTGTGTAGGGTTATCATGTGGTTGGTGTATTAAAAAGCAAAAATATTACATTCTTCAGAATAAGAACTAGTTTGGAGGTGAAGGGGCTCAAGAGAGCTGATAACAAAAGCAGCAGTGGACAGTGAGCTTAAACAGTTTGGACTAAAACGTAACCATTTTCAGCATACAGGAACAGAATAAACAGATTGCTGACCTTTTAGTATGTTTAAGTCTTTGTTCAAGGAACGCACAGTGAAGCCAGAATTGTGGAGCATGTGGTTTGTGTTTGCTCTGCTTTCTCGGGTCAGTCAACCTTTTTAATGAACTTTCGTGCCAATTTCACAGCGAAAACGGAAAGAAATGAGAGAATGGAGGGTGAAGTCGGCACTGAGTAAGATTTAATAATGCAACAATACCATGCTCTTGAGGATTTTGAGGAATACGCTCATTCGCTTTCTTGCCGAGAGTCAGATGAGAAGATTGATACCACTCTCGTGAAGCTGGAGCCAGCAGCCGGTTAGCTTAGCTTAGCGCAAAGACTGAAAACAGAGGGAAACAGCTAGCCTGGCTCTGTCCGTAGGCAAGTTGCTGTTTTAAGGGGGGGGCTATGTGCCGTACTGTGTCTGGGCCGGGACCAGTAACTTTATTAGCCAACCTCAATTAACCAGTACAGTCTCTGCTGGTTGCTGGGCAACTGTTCCCAGGAAATAAATAGTCAATAGTATAATTATTGTTTTTACACTTTGGTTTTTGTACGTATTAAACAAACAAGATATATAACGTGTTAATTGGTGAGCATTAGAGGTGATGGCAGGTGGATTTTGTTAGCTCTGGAGAGAGGTTTCCCCTTGTTTCCAGTCCTTTATGCTAAGCTAAGCTAAGCTAAGATAAGCTAATTGTCTCCTGACTCCAGCTACATATTTAGTGGTATCACTTTCCTGACTTTTGGCAAGAGAGCAAATAAGCAAATTTCCCAAAATGCCAAACTTTTGCTTTAAGTATATTACACCATACTGAAGTGTCTACTATGCTTGTACCTACAGCATCTGCCGTGTAAAAGGAGCAGGAAGTTTATAACACACTTTGGCGCTTTTCAAACGCTCTTTATAAACCCTTCAGATAAAGATAAATGTTTTTAGATCATCTCAACAGCTCCTTTATAAAATCCTTTAGAGTGAGGTTATTCATCACCGGACCCTCAGAGGCAGTGAATCCCCACACAATTGATTTAGGAATAAGTGTGTTTTAAATGCACTGTATATTTAAACAATCTTTTGACCATGAATCTCGACGACACCACTTACATGCGAACCTAAACCTGGCTCAGACGGCTCTTCTGAGAGTTATGTAGCCTTCATTTTCCTGCCTGAAATAACGACGTCTGGTGTCAGGTCAGCAGGAGAACTCCTGATATCTCAGCCACATTGCTGAACTCATGTGTTAGTCTCATGTACAATCCAGCTGGATTTGGTTGGAGCTAAGTCTCTCATTAGCTGCGCTGCACTTAAGAGACCAAAACCCCTTTTGACAGTTAAATTGGCTAGATTGCCTCCTGTTTTCCTCATCATTGCGAGGGTGCAGACCAAGAGCCTTTGAAGAGCGGGATTAAAACCATGTGATTTCTTTTAATTGGACCATTAGTAGAGAATTAGCATTGAGCTTCGTAGCCTCGTTAAGGAGAAGGAAAAAACCCACCAGGTGCCTGCTCAGGACTCAGGCTCGTTAGATCAGAACATTTGGTTAATTAGGGCTCGCTTTTGTTCCCGTGTTGGTCACTCGTTTGATGACGTTTTTCATTGTCGTCCGAGGCTCTGGGATACACATGCTCGAAGCTTTCCTCCCTCCCTCTGCGGATGTCGTTTTTCATAACGGTTCCTCCTAAACCTCCTTTTCTATTTGGCCTCTAATGGAATATGGAAATCAGCAGCGGCCACTTATCTTCATGTGTGTCAGGCTCTTAGGGAGCCGTTTGTTCATTCTTTTAGAGGTGAATGAGAGGTGAAGCAATCTGCAGCTGGTCAGCTCTGAGTCACACAGTATTTAAAAACAACACGGGGTTTTGTTCTCAGGTAGTTTGAGGACATAGTTCAAAGGCTGTCAGATAAATTGTTAGTCTCAGAAAAGTGTAGTAAATTGACTCTCAAGTTCTTAACTGTGAAGTCAGTGTGATGTCCTGTGAGGTAAAAAAACATCTGGTTCTTAAAGTATGTGACATTTCCATATAAATTTTGGCATTTTCATATCGGTGAATCTCCATTTTGCTGCTCGCTATCAGCAGCCGATACACTGCAACAGTGATCCAAGTTATATCTAGTTTATGAAAGCATTTGAAGTTTCCTGCAGCCGCCACAGAGGTTTGTTTAGAATAGATTAAAACAAAAAAGTAGTAATTCTGCCTTCACACAATGTTGGCAGAACAGGAAGAATAAAAGGCCTCTCATCACACCACACACACCAATGGAAACAGAGCCTGAATTAGCTTTTGTCATTATTGGTGAAGGTGACCATGCTCACATATGTTTTAAAAAATGTTCTTAAAACGTTTATAGATTTATTTTTTGTTAAAGTGGTTATTTTTATTACATCACACATTGTTAACAAGTTGAACCAGATATAGATAAATTGGTAGCACTACAATATGGCACACAAAAGTTAGAAGAATAAATAAAGAATCAGGTGCTAACTGATTAGTTAATGAATCGTTAATAAGTAGTTCCTGAATAACTCTGCATCCAGGACTAAATAGTAGATAATAAGGAGTTAGATAGACTTTGAGATACGATGTTATGAAACTCTATGTGAGGATTTTCTAGATATCTGTAAAACTACATACTAATCAGTATGATGGACCACTCTACTTGAGGGGGCACACAAACAGTAAATACATAAGCAAAAATCAATGAGTTGTCATAGTTCCTCAAAGTCTGTTCTCGAGTAACGAATCATTATCTATATTGCTACTGTATATAGTCCATTTAGTCCCTATTATTAGTATTATTAAGTATTAATAGTTAGTTCCTGATATGTCACTTGTTCCTTGATAATGTCTCAAAATTTTGTGTTCTGTACTGTAAGGTGATACCAATAAACTGTCTGTCTTTTCATGGCTCTATAGCAATGTTGGTTGATCTGTACACCTTTCAGATGAATTGCCATGAAATTTTGTACAGGTGTTCATTGTCCCCAGAGGATGAATCCTACTGACTTTGGTGATCCTCTGACTTTTCCTCTAGCGCCACCATAAGGTTGACAATTGTGCTTTTGAGGTAAATGTCTCAGCAACTATTTGATGGATTGCCATGAAATTTGGTTCAGACATTCATGTTCCCCTCAGGATGAATAGTAATGAACTTTTCCTCCAGCGCTCAGCACCTCAGGTCAAAATTTCAGTACTTTGGTTTATGACCAAATAACCTGCAAAACTGATGACATTCCCTTCAGCCTCAGCTGTACTTTGTGTTTAGTGCTAATCAGCAAATGTTAGCTTGCAAACTAAGATGGTGAACATGGTAAACATTAAACCTGCTAAACGTCAACATGTTAGCATTGTCATTGTGAGCATGTTACCGTAGACTCTTGATCTTGATTGTATCAGTGTTAATATTGGATTTTACTTACATTTAACTGCTAACAATGGTGGCTTTGCAGTTACTTTGGCTCTACATTGTTGACACCGTTGCAGCTACTACGCTATTGCTGTGTGGGAGACATCACAGTTGTTCGAAATTTCTCATATCTCCTACTCAGAATTACAACCAGTAGGCTGATGTGGATGTTTCTTCCCACTTGGCTGCTCGTAATTATGATCCATAAGATGTGATGTAAGCGCTGCATCAAAAGCCGCAGCAGCAATAAGCCAGTAATAATCTGTAGGAACTGCAGTGAGTGCAGTTTACCTCTTTACAAGAAGTGACTACTTGCAAGACGTGAATGAGCAACATGTGTGACACTGACTCAGACAATGGGTCCTGTTGAACTACTTTTTCGGCTTGTCCTCCCTTTATTTCAGCGCTTTTTTCCTCTCCAGCTCTTGGCTGAAGTGTATCTAAGTGCGTCCAGACTACAGGTCTGCTTGTCGCCCTCTTTCCCTCTGCAGGCTCTTTGGGGTGACGGGGAACTGTGCAGCCTGCAGTAAGCTGATCCCTGCCTTTGAGATGGTGATGAGAGCCAGAGACAACGTCTACCATTTAGACTGCTTCGCCTGTCAGCTCTGCCGCCAGAGGTAAGATTAGGGGAGCAATTAGCCAGGGAGATCAAATTCAGTTGACTTAACTGGGAGGTACTAGTGAGCTCACTGGTCATTATGAGCATATTACCAATGCATTGTAATCAGAATGTGATGGAATCTACGGCACAGTTTTAAAACCTCGAGGGGTTAAACACTTTGTATATCACTTGGATAGTTCATCAGCAAGAAACCATGCAAGATTAATTTTCTGATTATCTTAGCAGTGGATGTATGCTGAAAATATGCTTGAAATGCTCCTCTGGGACCTCATGATTCACTTCAGCGCAAGCAAGAACCAAGACCCAGTTCCATATTTTTATTTCTCTCTGCAGATTTTGCGTGGGAGACAAGTTTTTCCTCAAGAACAACATGATCCTGTGCCAGCTGGACTATGAAGGAGGCCATCTTAATGGCAGCACAGAGAGGCAGCCTCAATAAGAGGTAATATTGTGATGGCGATGAATTACAGTCCCAGACAGCTGCTCTGACAGTTTGAACTAAACCATGCGCTGAGATATCTGGAAGGTATACAAGTGAGCTCACCAGCTCATCCCAAATATGACCATATGTAGACATGAGACTTCAGACCAGAGGCTGCTGACATTAGCAAGAGAATCCATCCCAAGATATGTTGTAGCATATTATCTATGAAAACGTCTGCATTACGTGACATTTAGCATGGATGAACATGTTCACTTTTGAGGGCAGTTTCCATGTTGTGTATCACGTCAGGTTTGTGAATATCTTATGCACATATAAAAGCGCGCTGACAGCCAGATGTGTCTCATTCATTCTGCGTTAAAGGTAAAACCTGTCTCTAAAGTCCCCTAAAATCCTCTCGATGAAATGGATAATGAGGTTCACCTTTTAAAATCAGCAGTTTCTGTGGTTGCCAAATCTTAAAACCAGGTGCCTACAGTGCAGACTGATAAAGGAGCTCTATTTAAAACATGGTTTAAAGCTGTACCAGATGCTAATATAACTTTTAAATCTCCTGTGATTATTGATAAATATCATCACTCAATCAAATGACTATGCGAAAGGGGAAAGCCATACACCATTATGACCCAACTCTGCAGCTCTGCAGGGCTCTTTAGCTTTACAAACAAGCTCTGATAAACCCACCGTTCACTACCAACTCGGCACCAAACAATAGACAGACAAAGTTAGCAGTCAAGTGGATGGATAAAAAGCCTCTGGACACATTGGCAACTGTTGCATTTAATCAAGTTTGCAGATCACACTGACTGTTCATGTTCGTTATAAACAAAAAGCATATCACTTGCTGTGCACCAGTGCACTTTGCGATACACGAAGCAATTTTCAAGGGTCTTAATAAAGCAAAAAGAAACATTTCACTATGAAAAAGTCTTAAATCCCCAAGTGTTTGCCACTGCCTGAGACACTGTGCACGTGTCCTGTTTGCACAGATTCTGAATGAAGAAAAATAAAATCATGAAGCTGTACTCCATAATGTTTTTAATTAATATATTATTATTATTATCATGTTTGGTGAAACACTAAAAACTTCATCACTTCAGTAAAAAACTTAAATGTTCTCTCCACCTGGTTGTTAGATGCCATTTTCACTGACTTTCAACAGGAATGGGGTGACATAACTTCAGAAATATGGCACTAGATACTCCATCACTGCTGCTGTAGTTTGAACATTATTAAAAGCGTTAGATTTCAGCTTTCAAAGCAAAATCCAAACTGTAGAGAAAACAGGACTTATCGATATTATATATGTTTTTGTGCTCTCTCATTCCTTTGCTCTCCCTCAGAGCATCACAGGCTGACGTCTGGTTTGGCAAATATGAGCGTGAAGTTTGCAGTTTGCACTTTCTTTTAGGGGAATCACATTTTCCAAACAGTTACCTCTCATTGCCATCGGAAGCCACCAAGTTGCCTGCAGGTTTAAACACGTCTAAATGCCTTCTTCAAAAGCTTTAAACAGCAGACAAATAAATCCCGTGGGAGCAGAGCTCTCTGATGGGCGTGAGCAGCGGTCGGCTGTGAGGGCAGATGGGAGAAGTTTGAAAGCAAGTGCAGCAAATACCACAAAATCCACAATTATGAGGGTTTCAGGGTCTGCCTCGGTTCAAAAGCATACCCTAAAGCCACCAGCAGCCCAACCTATCATTATGATACAGACTCTACAACTACAGTTCATAAAATACACAACACCGCACTGGACACTTGGTGGACTCTGGAAGTGGGGAGTTTTGACTTTTGGTTGGTTTCAGGTCTTCTAGAGTTCATGTTGAAACAACTTTAAACTTTGGGAGATCATTTTCCTTTTTCTACATTAAAATCTGGACGCATTTGAGGACTTGACCAACTCTGGAGGTTTTAGTCCATTTTATTGTTAACTGAGGTGAGAAATGAGGAATCTTTAATACGGTCAGATGTTTGTCATTCACTGCATATTTTGTTTGGAGTGCGTTAAAATGGGAGTCTACTTTAGAAATGTGGCTCCAACTCTGTAATTTTGATAAAACGGCTACAGTGAAGGTTTTTTGGCTTCCAGATGCTGTAACTCTGTCTGACTGTTCTCTGAAGACCCAAATAGCTTTGTTGATTTTGGAGTTTTTGTAGATTTATTTAAACTTTTGTCAAAGACTTATGAATGTGACCACTGGACCACTGCTTTTTATATGTGTATTTTTCTTGGTTCTTGCCCTTCTTGAATTATATATTAACTTATCTGGCATTACCGCTGGGTTAAATGTGGATGAAAAGTTACATAAAATGCTGATAATAAAGAATCCGATGCTGCATTTATTTTTAATACAATATCAGTGAAATTGAATTGTGAAACATAATTAGATAAGTGACATTTTGCTTCGGTGGAAATGACTTCTATTCAACACGCTCACCTCCTACTGAGTTACACAACCTCTGGGAATTTGCTGCTTTCAAACTCATTAATCTCCAACTCAAAATACTGAAGTGAAAACAGGGAAATGTACTAAAGTAAAGGGTAAAGCTGGCAATATTCAAAATGTTTCTTATTGTCAACAAATCCCAGTAAAAGATGAAAACCTACAACAAATTGATCCTATTAACAAGTCTTGACTGTGCTGTGGATCCCAAGCCTGATATATCTTATTCCTCTGTGCCACAGAGCTCTGTTGTTTTCCAAAAACGATTAAAAACACATGAATGAGCTTTTCACTGTTGCACTGGATGACATGTTCCTTCATTACCATGAACACACACACCAGTTTATTTTGACTTAATGCCACATAGACCTTCCTGCTGCCTGTAAATACTCACCAGAGCACCAAATGTTTCTTATTCTGCAGTGGAAAATAGTCCCCAACAAATGCATTTACTCCTGTTGGATTCAGCTGTTTTATGAAATTACTGAGTCTTTTTTGAACATGAAGATATAAATTTGTGGCACGTTTTTAAAGATTTATGTCTTCAGTAGAAACCAGACAGGGTAGGAAAGTTTAAAAGTATTGAGAGACCGACTAACACATTGTTGGTTTTGGTCTTTTTATGGGATTTCTTGACTTTGAGAAAAATACAGAATAACACCTGCCTTATCCTTTAAAAGACAAGACACAGAATTTAAAAATGTTATATGTTAATTTTCTCATTTGTAAATGAGTGAGAAGCAGGATTAAGCCTTTAGAGTGAAGAAAGTGGTGCTGACTGAGTCCCCAGAGAAGAAATTTCTCGTGTCTTAAGCGGTTTATCACTTAAATGATGCTTTAAGATGAATCTTTTTAAAATAGTTTAATATTTTGCTTCGACTTCCCAGGTTACACTCTTCGTTTGTCGGCTTTAGAAATAACACGAGCACACTGTGATCATTATGTACTTGATAAATAATGTTTGCGCATCATTTAAGGGCAAGTCAAGACTTTCATTCTACTATCTTGACTTTCATTCAAGACAGTAACGCAATTTAATCAGATGGTCTCATTGAAATCGAGATCTGTTTTTCAAGAGAGATGTGAGGACAATAAACAACCACACAACCAGCAAACAGGAACAACACATCTAAAGCCAGACGTCCGACACTCAAGCAATAAAATACAATCAATAAAAACTATCACAAGAGTCATGAAAACATCAGATGGCAAATTTTTAAATCTCCAAGGGGGAATGAATGAATCTAGCTTGACGGCAGTAGTTGGTTCCTTTTAAAAAAGGTGCTCGGTGCCTATGCAGTAGTTCTGCCAACATTAGTGCGTTCATATGGGAAATCTAAGGCTAAACAGAGGTTTTACAAACAGATACTGTTGTAAAATGCAGTATACTTTCACATACAGTCAGTCTTGGGTTACCTTTAAACAACTTATCTGTCTTTGAAATATAATAAAAATTGCACTCAGTGTGTTTTTCCAGAAGAGAAAAATATCGTTTTCTATTGAAAGTGCCCTTGTAGCAAATCACATAACCATTTATTCACAATGTATACCACAATTTATTGCAAGACAAATAACTTTTCTGCTATTATACCGCAATTAGTGGACACATAAAGCTGATCATATGTTTTTATTGAACCTCTGAAACCGCGCAGAGCGACCTGGAGCCGTTTGATATTTTCTTCTCTCTCTCTGCAGGACGACTGAGCCAGTTGGACCATGAAAACTCACAGCAGCACAGTCCTCATCAGCATCCTGTTTCAGACTGAACCATGTGTGGAAACAACACTGATGGGACACGTTTCCAGCAGCCCCTGATCGAACTCTTTACTACAGAGCTGCGTGGTAACTCTCCTGAAAACTGACATTTCTGATCAGATGGACCAGAGATCAACCAGGAAGTGAAAATGGAACAATGAAACTATCAGGAGGATATTTTCCAGAGCTCTTAGTGTGGATTGTGATGGTTCTGCCCCCCCTTTTTATTTTTACGTTCAACAAATAGAGCAACTAGTATTTGCAAGTAATTTAAACAAACTTGAAATACAAGATGGACGGAGAGAAGCCAATCAGGCCACACATAGCATCAACCAAGTCATCCATCACAGAGAAAAATACTAACTTGTCTTTTTTAAACCTCCCTCTGATTGTCAAATTGTTCTGGCAGTCACTGAACTGTCCTTTGTGGTGAACTCCACCCATCTGGCATGTAGGAAACATATTTGCAGATACAGTTTGGCTCCGTTCAACGACTGAGGAGGATCCACTGTTTCTCCTTCATCTGTCTGCCTCTGCACTCCGAAGACTCGACTGAACCGAGTGGCACTTCACCACAGTTTTGTTTTCACTCATGATCTTGTGCTGGGTTTTTTTTTCCTGAGTAATTAAACTGAATTTTCATTTCAGTTTGTGTGCTCATTATTTATGCACTGAGATGACCAAAATCAGTGTGAGTAGGCAAGACACCAGAAGGAGGAGATGATTAAAAGATCCCCTCCAGACATTTTATGAGATAAATACTCTGTTTTCAATAATAATTTGTCTGATACGGGTTTTCAAAAAGTTCAATAAGCTACTTTACAAATTCTTACAATGACATCTACTCCTTCGAGAATCTAGAAATATCCAGAATATGCAAATATAGCGTCTTCTGGTGTCAAACTCTTCATATACATCATTCTGCACGGTGAAGGTCCACCAAAACACATTTCTGAGTGTGAATATTTGCATCCCAACATTTCATGCCTTGTTAAAATATTGCTGAGATAAAGAACAACCTACTCACAAGCTTCATCAGCAGGTGTATTTTGAGGATGAGGGAATCAGAAGTGATCAAGTTATCTCTCTTATTTCATGTGAGACGGAAACCAGTTGGATTTGATCCTCTCCACGAACCACTGATCCCTGTTTGTTGTCATTGTAGAGAGGATGATCATTGATTGCAGTGGTTGCATTCTGTAGATGGTGAGCAGAACGTACCTCAGATTAAGTTTGCATTAAATTTTTATCATCCCTGGGCAGAAAATGGGATGCAGCAGTACAGTAAGAGGATCTAGCAGGAGGAAAATTGTTCAGAAATAAGAATATAACGTTGTGACTAAACACATAAAAAAGTATCATAATTAGTGTCTGCAAAACAAAAATGGCACCTTCTGTGGCTGATGTGATACAGAAATGTTCTGCAGACGCAAAATATACTTTGTTTAAGTGAAAACTGAAAAATACACAAAGATATATTCAATATGTTACATATTAGAACCATTATATAGATTGTTAGAACCGTTATATATCTCAGAGATCATATAGAATTGCATCATACATGGTGGATGTGCAGATGCTGAATTTTCTTTAGTTCACACATGTAGTCCTACAGAAAGTGTGTAGATGTGCACGTAAACACAATCAATATAATTTAAGTTACTTGCAAACTCATTTTGCTTTATTCCAGGGAGAGAAATAAAAGTGAAATCAATAATAAATGGATATAAATTCATGAACAATTAGTGATAATTTTCTACTTTTTTTACAAGTCAGATCAAATTAAATCAGACTGTATGTTTTGAGAAACCCCTCTCAGTCTCCCAGACTCTTTTTTTTTAAAACTTCACAACATGTACTGTTTACAGGCAAACAATTTACAAAGTTACAAACTTCATAAGTGCAGAGGAACAGCAACGCAGAGCTGACAGAAACAAAGACAAACATAGAAACTGCATATATTAAATACTAACCCTAACCCCAAGAATGATGTGTTTAACATATAAATACAGTTGAAAGATATAAGAAGATATACTTGTTTGGTACTTTTGAGCTTTAACAGGTATCAGAATCAGCTTTATTATATATATATAAGTATGTGTACACATACAATGAATTTGACTGCAGTATTTTCGTTGCTCTCAATGTACTTACAAAGAAATAGACACACAGCTAAGAAGAAGGACAACAAAGCTGAACAAAAATAAACATAAATATTTAACTATTATGTACATGTAGGTGAAAAAAAAAGATATAAATATACATAAAACAGACTATATATTAAAAAAAGGTAAACAAGAATACTATAGTGCGAAGAGTGCTGGAATAAATACTGAATGACTCATGTATAAGTTAACTTTATATACATAAAGTAGGTATTTGCATGTATACATGTCAATATACAGCATATACAGCGGGCTTAGATTATATTTGACAATGATCTATGATGATATGTACATGTAAAAAAACAGTGTGTATTTAAACTATAAAATATATAATTAATTATGTATATTATTATTTGGATGTTACTGGGTCATTGCATTGGATAGTTTCTGACACAATGGCTCCGTTCACACTGCAAGCCTGAGTGCTCAGTTCGGATTTATTGCTCAGATCTTATTTTTTTTGGTTGTTTGGTTGTTCACATTATTTTTTAAATGTGGCGAATATCAGATTCCAGTGTGAACTGGTCGCGGTCCTGAACTGACCGCAAAAGATCAATAACAAAGACGTCACAAGCAGCACGCTGTTGTACGGAAGTAAACATGGAGGCCACTGAAGTCAGCGCTTACAGTTTCATTTATAAGTTGATGTCAGTGGAAGCCAGCGAATTCCTGAACAGATGATAACAAGGATGAGGAGAAGGAGAGCCAAATTTTTAATTATGGCTTTTTGTTGAGCAATGGCTGCTACTTCTGTATGGAGGTGTGTGAGTGGATGTGGAGTCGGAGGCAGGAGTGGTGGGATCGTGACGTGAATGGCTTCAAAGAAACAGATTTCACCCAAATTTTCAGGATGTCAATGGCTACTTTTATCTACATCTGTCAGCTCCTCTCGTGACAATCTAGAGTGACGTAAAAGCTCCGATATGACTGTTCAGACTGAGATCGCATTGCAAAAAAAGTGGCCCAAATCAGAATCAAAACGATCAGATTCCATGTGATTTGTGCTGTTCACACTGTTGTGAAATAAACAGATCTGAGTCACATATGAGCAAA
>NTHP01000042.1:1781436-1791531 GCA_003416845.1 Oplegnathus fasciatus | reverse complement strand
CTGTTTTTTCTGGTCTCTGCTGGTGTTGTGAGTAAACGGTTACTATGGCCGAACAAACAAAGAAAAGATCGATGACTACAGACGATGACACTTGGGAAGTGAGGTCCAAAAACACACCTGCAAATACCGATTATCGCCAAAGGTGCTGCAAAAGACAACGAAATGAAAATCTTTGAGAATATAACTTTAACTATAACCATCATGAAGGTAGGATTTATTACAGGACTGTTGTATTAGACTGCATTAGTTTTAGCTAGGTGTACCGTAGCCCCAGTCTCTCATGTATTAGTTCACACTTTGGGTCACAGAGGTGTGTTAGCTAACCGTCAGTTTCTCTAAAAGATAATTAACCGGCAATGCTTGAAAAACCCAGGATGTCGTTTTAGAACACTTACCACAGTTTTGATGATATTTTTATAATCCTCAAAGACAGTTTTAACCATCTGGACGAAAAGATATTACATCTTTTGCACGATAAAAAAAGATTTTCAACCAGTTTCCCAAGTTGAGACTCTGTTTCCTGTCCAGGTAGCCGGCTGGCGGCCACATTAGTTTTGAGTGGGAAACAGAGGTGCACTTTGGGAAACTTAAAAATCCTTTTTATCATTCTGCAGATAAAATATTTGCATGCATGAAAAGGTGTTTTTAAATGACCTTTTGGGTTTTTCAAACATCGCTGGTAACCACTGGTTGTACCTAATAAACTGGCAGCTTAGTGTATATAAACATTCACTTGCCAGTTTATTAGACACATAGAGGTAAATCGAATGCACTCTACCTTTATTGATACAAATGGCGTGGACAAAAACACCTCAGGGTATAATGCAATACAATTCAACAACGACACAAACTACAGCCTCCAAAATGACCTGACAGTTGAATCAACACATCTCTGAAACAGTTTAAACAAAAACTGAACACTGAAAGTAAGGTATTAATTGCAGGGCTGTTGTATTAGACTGTGATACAGAGACTATTAAAATAAAAGATATTTTGATATATCAAAGTACACTTTTTGTTTTTTTCTATTCGAGAAATCGATCAGAAATAAATTACGTTAGTTGCGGCCCTAATCTTATTAATTTGATCATTTTATTGAAGTGATGTTATATTCAAATATATAAATGGACTAACAATTATTTTCTTTATGGATTAACCTGCTGATAATTTAATAATTAATTTAATCATTAAGTTAATTGTTCAGTCTATAATACTGAAAAATGCCCATCACAGTTTCGTAAAGCCCAAAGTAACAGTCATTTGAGGAGCTGTAACTACAGTGAATGTTTGTGTTTTGTGCTTGAAAAATTACTTAAAGATTGATCGATAATCAAAAGAGTTGTTGATTAAGTTTCTGTCTGATTGACTAATTGTTTCAGCTCTGAGTGTCCAGGTTGTTTTTGAAAAAGATGTCAACAAATGTAAACCTTCAAATCTCAAAGGAATTCCAGTTGTGTGTCGTTCCAAAACGCATGTGAATGTACACACTGAAAGAACAGGTGTTTAGTAGTTTCCACAATGTGACAACTTAACTTCCTCTTTTTTTAACCATATCAAATCTAAAGAAGTTTCATTTTTCAGTAATCCATCTGGCCTTTGGGAGCTTTATACTGAGTTATATTTATATTGAGTGTTTTTCCAGTTTTATTGTTCCTTCTGGCCTTATCAGTATATGAGTAAAGGTTCGAAATAAAATGTCACATTATCAATATTTTATTATATAGTCGTAGTAGCAGGATATTTCTAACATTAGCTTTAGCCTAAACACATGAAATGATCAATAGAAGCTGCAGACTTAAAAAAATGAGGAAGTATGAAAACTTTTCACTGTAAAATCAACGTGATGCTCATTTGTGTCAAAGGTTCTGTTTAAAAGGAGAAATGAGCCTGTTCATCACACAGGTACGACGTACAGTAAATAATGTTGATGGTTTTTTGGGTAAAATATTTATATATAAAAGTTAGATCACAAATTCCTGGACATTTGTTTATACATTTATACTTTCACTTCAGACTGTGCTGTGCTCTGCTGTTATTTATGTTGTGAATCAGGCATGTTTTCCCCTCCCTGCAGGTTCAGGTCGCCTCCCTCCGATGATGCACCGTCAGGTAGCCCCGGAGGGTCGAGGCCAGAGGGCAGCAGGCTCCGGCTTCTCCAGAGCCCACAACCCCGAGGCCATAGCCAGGGCCAAGGGGGCAGGAACGGGGGCAGGAACCGGGGGCAAATCCAACCTGGCGGGACAGATCATCCCTGTATACGGCTTCGGGATCTTACTCTACATCCTCTACATACTGTTTAAGGTGAAACACCTGAGACTCACAGCTTCTGAATGATAAACTGTGTCGACAGAGTTGGTGTAAAAAGTACTCCAAACCTTTAAACGGTGCAAAAGTACTAGTCAGGCATTTTTTTAACCATTGGAAAGAGCCAGGCTAGCTGTTTCCCCCTGTTTCCAGTCTTTGTGCTAAGCTAAGCTAACTGCCTGCTAGACTCATATTTTCCGTACAGGTATCAATCTTCTTATCTAACTGTCAGCAAGTAGCACTGAGTATTGAAAACTGCACCAAAGTACCAAAAGCTGCCGTTGAACGGTCAGATTTGTAATCTTGATTTCTGTTTCTTGATTAAGTCTTTAATGAGACATTTAATGATTCCAGCTGTAAACACTTATTTTTAGGCAAAGTTTGTGTACGGCCACTTGTGTTAAGTTAATATTTAACATTTGAGAAGTTTGGCTTATTTTGATAAATTAAAAAAGTCATGTTTACATAAGTTATCCAAAAAAACAGTACAGTTTTGGTGTCGGTGTCAAACCTCAGAGTTTGTATCAGCGCTGGTGTACTAGTATTAAGGATACTCAGCCCTGATTCACAGGAAAATCTAGTAAAGTATCAAAGTATTTTAAATTGCTGTAAAATGAAAAAGTAATATTGCTGTTTGGCAGAAAAATAACTGTCAGTGTGCAAGTGGTTTAAATACCAACAGACTCTGTGGGATTTGGTGTGATGTGTTTTGAGTGTTGTTGTCTCCCTGTTAGATCACATCGAAGGGGAACAGCAAGCCATCAGAGGGCAGGTTTCCTGCGGTTCGGTCCGAGAACATGAAGAGAAAGATCAGTGAGTATCATTCAACATCAATTATACTCTGGGTTTTTTTTAGTATTTAGAAATTTTTAGCGCTTATTTCCATCTCTTCTTAAGAAAAAGCAGTAAGCGCTTTTACTGTAACCCTCTGAACATGCTTTTAGCGTTAGTGTTTGAATGCACTCACTGCACACGCTTATTTTCCTTGATTTTTGGACAAAAGCATCTGCCTAATGTAATGTCATTTTCTGAGGACATACTTTACTGCAGCACTGCTGGTTGGCATAAATGGTATAAATATTTTAGTTCTTATTATCTGATGAGTGCTGTAAAACAACAGTTAGGAAAATAATAAGAGCTCAGGGGCAAGAAACGTCTGATTCCCCTGAAATCAGAATTAACGGTGCAAAAATTGGTACAGAGTGTGATCATGCTTGCCAGAAGAGCTCCACAGTTCTCACAGTTTTGATGTAATAAAGTTGTACAATTATTACATGACTGAAAAAGACGTCCATCACATGAGTAAAATGCTTTGAGAAATGAACATTTCCTATAATTAATAAAAGCTTTTCTGTAGCTCTGAGTGTGTCACGTCTGCATTAAGTCACATTCAGTCTCAGAAATCTCTATGGCTGACGTGCACATTCATCTTGATAGTGCGTTAATGTAATTAGAAATAAATGAATGTTGGTTATTTTCTGGCATATTGATTCCCATAAGGCAGGTTGTTGTTTGAGCTCAGATTGTGTTTAAACTCGTGCTTTCTTTCTTTCATTTTGTCCCTCTGTCGCCCTCTAGCTGACTTTGAGTTGGCTCAGCTGCAGGAGAAACTGAGGGAAACGGAGCTGGTGATGGAGAATATTGTTTCCAACGCCCACCACAGTCCTGACAGGTGGGTGTGTGCCTTTACTGAGGATTCATTTCATCGGACGGCCTCCTCCCTCTCTTTCCCTGACAGGAATGACTTGTTTGATTGAGCTCATTTTGTTTGTTTTGTTAATTTAATTAGATGAGTGCAATAATCCCTTCCACAGCAAATATAAAGACGAGCATTACACTCCCATGAAGTGAAATATGAGCGCAGAGATCATTTCCTTTTCCAGTGTGGTTCTGCAATTTGTTCTCTCCCTTTTATATAATGATCTCTTATTACAGTATGCGGGTTGTTTTTAACACCTTAATGAGTGGGCAGTGTTTTTAAAATCTTATTAGCTAAAAGTTTATGAAGTTGTTGAAAGTTGTTGAAGTTTATTACTTGTGATTATTAGTTACTCTGGTAGTCTACAATTTATATTCATCTTTGAAACTGAAAATGTGTAAGTTAATCTCCTTTTTTGACATTATCCTCACAGATATTGAGCTGTTGTGTTAAGATAATGTACCTGAAAAATTGTAAAAGAAAATTCAAACTGATCGGCACCCAGCCCACCAAAAATGTGCTAAATTTTACGCAAAAAAAATGAAGCATCGTGTTTGTTCTG
Source organism: Oplegnathus fasciatus (assembly GCA_003416845.1). Lineage (NCBI taxonomy): Eukaryota > Metazoa > Chordata > Actinopteri > Centrarchiformes > Oplegnathidae > Oplegnathus > Oplegnathus fasciatus. The sequence goes on along the minus strand of NTHP01000042.1, from coordinate 1,786,966 downwards.
GCATCAACAGGTCGGTATATTAGTACAGTAAAGGAATGTACGGCTATGAGGCTGAAATGTGTAAATTGAAAGTAGAAAAATAGAAACAATGATATCTGCTTGACCTAACACACTCACAGCATTAGTTATTCAGGACACTAAAATGCTCCTCAGTTTAGGGATGGAAGATGTTCGGGATTGTTCAGTTTTCTGTCCGTGTTGCAGGGTGAAGGGGGTGACGGCGGATCAGGAGGAGAGTCTCCTGCAGCAGCTGACCGAGATCACTCGGGTGATGCAGGAGGGCCAGCTGGTGGACAACATGGCTGCAGAGAAGAAGACCCAGGACGACTGGGAAGGTACATGAACACTGCACACTGCTCACAGTGGATATTTTATAATGTAGCATGAAAAAAGAATTACATTATTGATTAGAATCACAGGAACACATTCTGTTTTAAAATACCATTAGAATAATGTACCACCTGCTAACCAGCCAGTGTTTCCCTTCATCTTATTACAGCGTGAAACAAAACTTTAAGGGACTGGTAATGTTTTGTTTGGTAATGTAGTTTTTTAGTACTTTAATGCACCAAAAAGGGATTGGTGCATTCAAGTGCTTGTAGTTAATTCCATCATCTAATAGTAACCTTTTTGAAGCTCAGAACGACCAAATTCAGATGATCCTTTTCACATCGTCTGTGTTTGCTTTATGTTTTGTCTTTTGGGGTTTGATTTTTAAATGCAGTTCTGTAGCAAACACTCAAATATTCAAAGTCAGTGCTCCTCACGAACGCTTCAACAAGGAAGACATTTTCTTTTAACTGCACTACTATACAATAAAGTAATGTTACTTTCTACAAAAAGTAAAAGCAACATGATGCTCTTTGTAATGGCTTACCTTCCTTAAGCTTTTCTTCATTCTGTATTTGCATGTATTGAAACCAGTGGCTTCCTGGATGGCAGGAAATCAGTCTAAAATGGTTTAGTACACATGATTTATAGTTAGTGGGCCAAATAACGAATTTCAGTTGCAAAGTAATACTACTGGAACACCGAGGAGGACCCAAAACCATAGTAGATTTAAAGTAGATGTTGTTTTTGGTATATTGATATTGATTATGCTGTGCTAATCAGTTGTAATTGCAAGTTCCTAGATTGAGTCAGGCGATGGATTTTTGACATACACTTCCACGCAGGTAGATGCGTCGATCAAGGGAATGCCGATCAATTAATGACACATCAAATTTCTCTAAAGTGTCTGCAGATTATCCTGACGAGCCTCAGCAGTACTGGGAACACTCCCGCTGCTGCTGTCAGCACAATCAGCAGCACCACAGTCCACAGACGGAGACGGAGGCTGAGAGGACACAAGCTGACGGCGCCGACCTGGAAAACATTCCAGAGGACGTTACAGGTGGAGGAGAGGCCGAGGGAGCAGAGGCTCTGAATAAAGACGCCGTGAGAGAATCAGATTTTACAGCAGTGAGTGAAGAGGATGCGGGGCCAGAGAGGGATTTAGGCGTGAATGAGAGGGTGGACGTGCATGAACACAAGGAGGGAGGGGGTAAAATCGATCTGGGTGTCCCAGAGGAGGACCTGGCTGGAGTGCTGAAGGAGCTGGAGGTCACACTGAAGATGACGTCCATGATGGAGCAGGAGAAGATGGAGGACCTCACCAAGTCGACGGAGACAGAAGCTTCCTGCAGTGCAGTCAGACGGAGGAACAAGAGGAGGCGAGCAAAGAAGGCCTCACACTGACTCCAACATGACTGCACATAAACTTCAGCCCGGTGTCTGTGAGGGCAGCCACACATGACTGACGGGCAGAAGCATGAACGTTGGTGAACGCATGAAAATGTGTTTCCAGCCTTGTTTATCTTGAAGTGAAGTGAAGAAGTGAGAAATGTGTGCACAGGGCAGTTTCAGAATATCAGCTTCATCCATTGGCTAAAAAAGGAATAAGTATAGTTTATGGTCTAAAAAGTAAGATGTTTCTTAAGGAAAAGCAGGAAAACCTCATTTATGAAACACTAGTCTGCTTTTATGCATAAATTCAGTTTTTAATTAAGTTTAAACTAACACGGCGATGCTTCCAGGACTCCTCCAGGTCCAGATTTGATGTAAAAATGTGCACAAAAGGCAGACACCCTGTCTGTGAACAAACCCATTATTTAGTTCTGTTGAGTTATATATTCAATAATCATATTTGATCTGTGCAGGTCCTTTTCTCACAATCATCAGCCTCTTTTTCTGTTCAATGATTTTACGTTATTCCCATCAAGTGCTTGAATTAAAGGTGGTTTTAAAATGTATAAATGACCGGCAAACACAACTGACACGTTAGTCATGAAATGTCATGTGGGCAGGAGTTGTGCAGTTGATGAATGCTGAATGCACTGATGACATTTTATCACATTACTTACATCACTATAATTTACTGGGTTGTTTGTGCCTTTTTTTTACCTGTCAGAATACCTGTTAAACTAGTAATTTTAAACTTCCTGCTGTCTTCATGTCCAAGATGAAATGTTTTATAGAGGACCCTGAATTCTGTTTAACACCCTTAGTGTGTAGAGATATAGTGAGTGCACTGTACTTAAGGGGGCAAGACCTATTGGACATAAATGGTTCTTCCGTCTTCTCATGTTTGTGACTGAGAAATCATGTCTTCTGTACCGACAACATTTTAAGCTTTTAACAAACCTCCTGTGTTTTATCTAAATTATTTGAAGATTATTACTTTTATAAACTGAATTTATTTATTACCTGTTCAGAAAAGCATCTGGGTATGCATATCAGTGATTTTAGTACTGTGAATAACTTAAATAAAACTTTCTGGGTTGTCAACTTACTCCTCCTCAAGGCTTTTAGTTTGATTTTAATCTAAATAAAGATCTAAACTAGATCAATATTTTAACAACGCTGTGACTCCCACTGTTTTGTTGCTGCTCTAGATACTGAAAATATTTTTGCTTTAGCTCTCAAAAAGTCAGCTAAATGTGTATTAAGGAGGCAATGAATGTAATGAAGAGCGGCAGCATAATTCAAAAAAAGAGTTTATTACTTGTATAATTGTACACTTTACTCATACAAAAGCAACATCACATTGGCTGATGTTAGCAGAGAATATTTTGGATTAACAGTTTTGCAAGTGGCACATCACAACAACAACTTTCCCCTCTAAGAGTTACTCTTGTGAGTTGCAGTAAGTGTCAGGTTGGTCTGGGTGCGTTCCCGCCCCCTCTGATAACAGGAAGTAAACTGACAGGGCCGCCTCAGTGCTCCATTGGCTCATCAGATGCCTGTCCAACAGCGGGTTCTGCAGGCTGGGCAACCTGAGACACAAACAGAAGTGTGGTTTAGCAAAAAAACTTCAGGGTCTGTCGAACAAATCAGCAATCAATAAAAAGATCAACAACGGAAAATGTGAGTTAAATAGATGCATCTCTAAATTTCCGTCTAACCTGGCCCAAATGCAACAAGTGTTCAGAACATTTCTAGTTTGGACAAATCACACTGTGCAGCAGAACGACAACAATAATTTAAAAAACAATTAAAAACTGTGTTCCTCAAATTAAACCAGTCCAAACAGGACTTGATAAATCTTTGCTGTACCTTTCTCTGTGGCCTCTCCTCCAGTCCCTCCAGGAACGGGGCAACATCATCGTCATCATAAATGGTGAACTCCATGTCCTTCCCCACAATGCCAATGGAAACGTTCTGAAAGAATGAGACATATACCTTGGAAATGACCCGTATGCTATTACGTTTAAAAGATGATCACAACATCCTCAATGATTTTACTCAATCTGAATCCTGCCCAATTCCTTAGAATTTATTTAGTTTTTCTTTCATCAATTGTAACCAAGTTATCAATAACATTCAAAGTACAAAACCAAATTTTACTAGAAAAAATTTACACAATTGCTGTATTTATTGCTATACTTCACCTAGTAGGTGAGGTTTTGGAATCATATTTATCCTACAACCCCAGTTTAATGCTCTGGCACTGCTCACACAGTGTCATTTAAGACACAGATGAAGACAAAGATGATTGATCTTTTGCGTGCTGTGATTTGTGTAGCGGAGTGTCACATCAGACAGGAGTGGAGAGAGTTGGTGTACCTTGGTAGTGAGGTCCTGCTCGGTGGGGAGGGTTTCTCTGAGAGCACGGAGGCCATGCTGGACCAGATCATTCAGATTACCTGCGAACAAAACAATATTTTAAGTATTTCCACTTGTCGTCAGCAAGTGGAAGACACTGTTTGGTACTGTGACTATCCATGTTTGAACTATGAAGTTGCTAAATGAGATCTGTGAGAACACTGATGAGGCAATGACCAAAACTGATCCCACATATGACTCAGTAATTAGGACATGAAAAATCCATGAACAAAAATTAAATAAAACCTGAGCAATCAAGATGCAGAAACAATTCATGTTCAGTGAAAAGAATTGCCACTACAAAGCCATTTCTTTCTTCTAAAATATGAGAGAACAAGTCTAATAAAAGAAATTTCATCTTACAGTCGAGGAACTTGTCCATGCACCTCTCCAGGTAAGTGCGAGCAGACTGAGAGCGCGCGCCGATGGACATGGCTTTGCAGTCGAAGTAGTTGGCTGACGGGCAGGTCTGGAAGATATGAGGTCCCATGTCCTGCGCAAAACACAACCAACAAGAGAAATGCTTAGATTGAACAACATGTTCTTTCACAGGGGACTCTCAAGACTTTAAGCAAAAGTAACATCCTAAATAAAAGATATTTGAGTGAGCAAACTTACATCAAAGCCAGCAATGAGGAGTCCAACACCATAGGGCCTCCTTCCATATCTCTGTGTCGGGATTTGGGTTTCTGAAGGTCCAGTTAAGGATTACTGTTGCCATTCACAGTTATTTTACTTCATAGAGTAACAGTTATGCTTATTCATACAAGGAAAAGGGCAATATAACCACTGATATCGCACACATAGTATACATATAGCACCACATTTTTTCAGTAGTGAGGATACTGCTGCCAATAAGAGAGACGAGACGTGACGCGGGGAGGGGCCTGTCGAAGACAAATCTTGAGTCCAAGCACTCCTGACGCATGAAGTTACTGTGGGGGAGAGGGCGTTAGTATCACTTAAGTCTTATTACATTTTTTGTTCCACAGGTTCAAAGAAAAACTTTATTCAGACCACCAAGGCAGCTGTGACCTACCAGAGAAGTCTGGCGTCAGCGGTCAGTCCAGCAATGGAGATGCCGATGTGGTTGTCGACATGGAGGATCTTCTTCTGGTGGGCAGCCAGTTCAGACTGGGCTCTCTGCAGAGACACGAAATCATGCTGTCATGCATGATCTAATACTTGTATAATATTTTATATAGAGATTAATTGGGGGGGTTGTATATGTTATTATTTATGTTTATAGATTAATTGTTGAGTAGTTGAGAAGGGGTAGGAATAAATAAGTTAATACTTCATCCTTTTTGTAATATTTACTTTGTGTTGCTTATGAGAATTTGTTTATTGAGATCGTTGTTTTAGGTTTATTGTTTCTTCTGTTGTT
>NTHP01000042.1:1750017-1772323 GCA_003416845.1 Oplegnathus fasciatus | reverse complement strand
TCAGGTCTGTCCACAAGACGACATGGAAACAACTTTTAAAATGCTTGTTTTCTGAATGGAGTTCGGATCCATCAGAGGTCTCCAGAATTGTAGACTCCACCTTTAAATGGTGAGATCATGTGAGATAGTTGGCCAAATCAAGTGGGTATCTTCTGAAGTTACTGTCCTTTCAGTGTGAAATGGTATTTGGAGTATTTTAATATTTAAAATTTGGGAATTAGACTTTATGTATTAATTGTTCCACATTTAGTGGTACTCTTTTTCTCTCTTCTGCTTCTCTTTATTTGGTACTCTTTTATTTCCATACTATAGTTTTTTGTTATTTATCAGCTGACATAAACGCCAATACTGACAAGCTAAAATCGACCAACAATATTGGCTCAGCCAATGAATCACTCAGCCTTTAATATAGATATTGGACAACATTTTCATCTGTGACGTTATTAAATGTTAATATTACTAATATTAACAATTTGGAGATCTAAGTAGACACAGATTTTCTTTTTCACATTTTAATATCTTATCGTTAAATGTATTCCTTAATTTATTAGTCCAAAACAACGTTAACAATATGACATTAACATAAAAAAACAATGGTGAATTGAAGGAATAGACTAGACAGTTACACAAGATACAAAATATAAGAGATGCCGGACTACTTAAGCAGAGATTGGAGCCTATGCAACTCAATGTATTTCTACTTAGAAACACAGCAGTGCAACAGACAACTAAGCCAGACAGCAAATAGTGTTGTCAGACCTAACTGAAATATCCCCCTGCTTTATATTTCATATGACCTTTGTGTGCTTAATGTAGAATTTATATGAAAGCTCATGGTTTAGTATGGGCATGTGTGACTGATTGAAATGATTACAGGCTGATATAAAAAGCCATTGACTGCTTTGTGAGAGCCACTGCTATGTGAGCATGTCATCAGCTTCGACGGTGGGATTTATCCAGACATTATGTAAGTATGTAAGTAATGTATTGTTGGTTACAGCGGAGCAAGCATGACAGCAAATGAGGACAGGGAGGCCTGCCAATCAATAGTTGCAGAGATGAAGAAGTCCAGCAAACAGTCTGCACACAGAGGAATTCTGCTTCATAGCAAAAGGTTAGCTCAACTTGATATTTATGCTATTTGACTCTTGGACTTTTTTGGAAATCCAATGAAATACTACAGTCTAGACATATTTGGCTGTCTTGAGGGAATCCTTTCTCAAAGCATCAGTTTTTGGAAAAGGAAACAATGTTTTTTTCCACTGCAATAACTGAGAAACATGTCAGGTTTTTATTGAAAAACCTGTCCACTGGTGAAATGAAGAGCTATGACTTAGAACGTCAGTTGATTTTGACCTAATGGGCGGGAGACACTTTGGTGGCAATGTTTAGGTGGGCATGTGATCAAGAGTTGTTCTGGAGACACCTGGCTGCTCCGGCTAATCTATTCATTAAACCCCCTTAATGGCCTCTTGTGCTTCGGGATCCATCATGCCACAATAATGGCTTTTGCGAGTGAAGGATGCTTTTAACTGCATTTGACTGATTGGAAAAATTGTCCGATTTCTGGTCGTGGGGAAAAAAATTTAACGGCTGAATGCACCATATTAATTTCATTGCCATGCTGGACAAACCATTAACTGGTAGGCTCAATTACGTCAACGAGGGTGACATAACATGGGAAAGAGGAGGTTCATGGGTCAGGAAATTGATGGTGGTCCACAATTTGAGATACTTTCCTCTGAAAAGGAGAACAAGCTCTCCAAAGGATGATGAGCACTCTTTGGTGAGACGTAAGGCAAACTTGTCTTAGGCACCAGAAGGTACAAGAACAATGACGAGGAAAAAAGAAAGATAATGAAAGAAGATGATGCAAAAAAGCCTTTTCACAAAAGATGGTGCAAGAAAGGACTCGGTGCACTATGACGAAAGAAAAAACATGGTACAGAAAAAGAGATGATTATTGAAACCATTGCTTTGTCTAAAAAGACAGTAGATTTAGCTTTGGGTAAAACAATAGATCACGTGGAAATACACGTTTTGCCTGTTAATGAAGATTTTCCTTCCCGGTTTCATTGTACCTTGAGCATGTTTGAGCCATACTCAGCCAGAAATTTCCAACTCTCAGCTTTGCTGCAGAGGCAGAAATGATGGCAGAATCTTGGGTCTCCGCCAGGCTTTATAACCGCATAACGTTTAACTTTCTATAAATACCACGGGACGCGGTCCAAGTTGATCAAGTGTGATTGAATCTGAAATGACTCCAAAGACGAGAGCCAAGTTTCCTTAAGATACTTCAGAGGAACTGCTTGCCCCTGCCCAGCTTTTGACAGGGCACCAGCCTGAGTCACTCCACGGTTTCTCAAGGTGCATCCGAGTTATTCAAGCAAAAATAATGGTTGCAACACACAAAATCTCAAGCAGTGTTGTTATCTTGAAAGGGCAGTCGAGCTATGCTTGTTGTTGCACAAGTGTAGGTGATCCAGTTTGTTTTATTCTTTAGAGATGTCGTGAAATATTAAGGGGCTGATAATTCTGTTTTAATTAAACCTGGACTCTACACTGGTTTCTGGTAGAGGGGATAGGTAGTTCAATTGACCAGTCACTAAGTCAAACCCCACTTAGTTATGGTTGCTACACATGACAAGCTTTTAGTTCTAGCACGGCACATATGCAATTTAAAAGGATAACTGTGTCAGATTTACCACTTGAAAATCTACTAACTTGTGGCACAATGAGTCCTTAATTATATCCAGAGGTAAACAAAAATAGTCTTCTCATTTCTAGCCAGCGACCGCTGATTTTGCCATCAAGAAGTGACAACTGTCGCTGGTAAATGTAATTATATTGCTAATAAAGCTAACGTTGCCTCCATAAGTTTGTTGAAACTGGCTGAACTTTTAATGTTTCCAGTAGACTCATTTTAAAACCACAGATTGCACTTGATAGCTACATACCGTACTATTGATTGGAATTAATTAATTGGAAATGGATTAAGTCATTTTTGCAGCAAAAACACCTCTCAATGGTGAGGATTTGCTCTTTGTCTTATGTGATAGTAAACTGAATATCTTTTGGTTTTGGACTGTTAATTGCCATGGGCATTTTTCATCATTTTCTAAATTATATGGACTATTAACCGAGAAAAAAAGATTAATCAATAATAGAAATAATCGTTTAGTTGTAGCCCTAAGAAACACCATTATTACTGTAGTGCATTGTTAGTCCTATTAGTCTAGGAGCTAGTTAGTCCTTGTATTACAAGTAAGATAAGTAAAAATATAAGATCAGACTGTTATTCTCTTCTAACGACCCTGTTTGGCTACTTAGCTTACAAACTTTTTCGTATTTTACTGTAGTTACGCACGTAAAGCATAAAAAGACGTTAGCACAATTAAAACACGAGTCATTACGTGGCTTGTGTAGACAGCTACATTGATCCGTCAGATACACAACTGAAAAAAGCAGCTGAAACACTTTCTGTGTGGCATTCAGGACCAGCTTCCACACAGTGGGGAAATACTACACAGTGGATGTGCAAGTCATAAACATGGCTTTTTTCAAACGTAACTTGTAACCCCACATAATATAGTTAGTTAAAGTTGTAATCTCGAAGACTTCCATTTCGTTGTCTTCCACGGCACCTATGGCGATAATTGGTAATTGCACGTGTGTTTATGGACCTCACTTAAGTTTCAGTTTCAGTTTCATCGTCTGTAGTCATCGACCTATTTTTTGTTTGTTCGGCCATAATAACTGTTTACTCACAACACTAGCAGACACCGGAAAACAACAGAACGCCGCTCCACACACAGGTGAGTTGAAAAGTCTGTTGTGTTAAAAGCCTTGTTAAAAGCCTAACTGTGCGCCGCTTGTGATTTTTCCGGGAACGTCGCTGCCAACACCTGGGTGGTAATACTGCAAATGCAAGGGCTTTCATCAGTGGGCCGTAGGCTCAATCACCATTGTGTTGCATCATTTGGTGATAGATAGTGACTTAACAGACATTTATTTAAATGAAAATCTTAGAGATTATATCTTTAATGATGTACTCTCTTTGGCCTTTGCAGTAACACTCAGTTAGACGGACATGCTAACCGTCCAAACTCTGAATATCCCTCTTACTAGAGCCCCATGAACACTGCATCAACATGTGGAGGAATCCAAAGTTTGACAGGCCTGCTGTGCCTAGTTGCTGAGCCATGAATGGACAATCACTTTTTGGGAAAGGAGTTTCGCAAATGGTCAGTTATTCAGTTTAGTATTCACTTGGAACATGAATCAGCATAACTGATGGCACATGTTTGAACACTGCTGTCCAACAATTACTGTGTCAGTATTTCAACATCTAGTGTTTTATTGGTGCTATATATTGGTATTAAGTGTTAGTCTGTAAGGTCCCAAAAAAAGACTCCAGATTGGAGCGGAGTTGTGTATGCATCAGCGTCTAGGACTGCAAGGGGCTTGCCTTTTATTAGAAAATGTGAGTGCTTGAAATAAATGGTTGGATGATTCACATAATGTTTTGTATAGTCGAGCTGGCAAGCATATTCGCTGCACAACTCAAATCCAATTCCACCATATTTCTGCTAGTCAGGTCACTTCATTCATTCTTGTGTAATCATGATAAATAGGACTCCCAGCAGGCACTTTTCGGAAACACAGACTCTCCTTAGTGTTGCTCCGTCTGTCTACACCATTTGTAAGTGTCTAGCTGTAGATTGCTGAGAGGTCTCTTTTTCTCGTTTGCCCCTTTTTCTTGAATGAATGTGGAGTAGATACAAGCAGCCGATGTCAGAGCCGGGGAGCCAACATCCCTCCCACGCTGTGATGTCGAAGGCCCCTGATCGATGCTTTGAGGTTTCAGCGATTGAATGTAATCTCCCTAATGTCTGGGGATGGCAATGGCAAACGCCTGGGAAATTAGTCCGCCCTGTGTGCTCCTTGACATTTTACATGCTTCCCTAACTGATGACCTGTCCCCAAATGTTAGCATGACCCTCTACTCAACCACTTGTTTAACGGATAGAACAACATGTTCAAGAGTGTAACACCTGCCTGAAGCTACATATCCTCCACTTTAACTGTTCCTGCTAATCCCGGTGAACTCTCCATGCCAGGTGTTCAAACTCAGACCCCCTTCCCCCTGATGTAAAACCACAACGTGACACCAGTTCCAGCACTTGAACTTGCATTTAATCAGGTGGCGAGCCTCCTTTGTGGTGGCAAGCCACTGATTAGATTTGGAGATTGAGAGCCATTACAGGAGGCTGCAGTTGGATAATGACTTAAGTGCTGTTTCGCCTTCCTTTCTCTTCAGGAAGTGATTTATCTGGATGGGCCTGGCCTTAACAGACTGGGAGATGCCCAACGGTGAGCAGTGCCATTCATAGATCATATCACCCTGCTCTGACCCTATCAACACTCACTGTCCTTACAATGATTTATGGTTTCTGTGCATGGAAAAGTATTACGTTATAATACTGGTGAAATTCACAGTGTGTGAGATGGGATCTTACCTTCACTTGTTCTTGTCCTTCACTTAGTATGTTACTTATATGTCAACTGTTTTGTGTCATTTTTGAATGACATGTGGTAGGGCTGGAGCTTTTAGCCATTTTAAAGCAAAAATTGTGAAAAATTCAAAACATTCTCTGGTTCAAATGTCTCTAATATCAAGTTTTTATGCTTTTCTCTATTTTATATCATTGTAAATTGAATATGTTTAGGTTTTTGACATTTGACACTTAATCTTTGGCATTTTTTCACATTTTTCTGACATTTCATAGACTAAATGATGAATCTGTTAGTTGGAAAAATAACCGTCAAATTAATCCATAATGAAATAATCATATTAGTTGGGTTAGGGTTAGGGTTAGTTGATGTGCTTTTTGTCGCTGCCTCACTTGAGTGAAGAGCTACAGTAATAAGTGACTTCAGATTTGTTGCCTGATCTGCCTTCATCCACTATTTTCCATCTATGATATAGAATGAAAAATGCTTCCTCGCATTACTTTCCTCGATTTTGCATTAACAAAGAGAACAACAATTGTGTAATTTGCTGGGGGCAACAGGGCATACAATAGATCAAATTGACAGTGCACTGCCCGTTGCACTTGAATTCTGTCAGATAATTACAGATAAAATATTACATTTTTCCCCAGTTCAAACAGTAATTGATATAACTAGCTTTTCAACATGTAATAGTGTTTCTGACAAAGCACTATCTTTCTACGGACAGTCTATGTGCAGGGATATTATGGTATGAAAGCTTTTTCAGCAGTGCTTGAGCATAGATACAGAATAGATGCAGCTGGTACAAATGTGAAAACATGAAAATTACTAACTATGTGCAAAATTAACCATAATAACCAATAACTTCTACTACTTAATATGAGATGAGAGTGACATTAATGACTATAACAAAAAGAACAAATAACATGGCGAATATAAAAACAGATTATTATATATTCTTAGTTTTGTATTTTAAATGGGCTTGTTATAAGAACAATGGAAGATGTTTTTAAGGAAGTAGTGCTTCACAAGCTCTTTAGTGTCATGTAGAATAATCACGGCGTGACAGCAAAAAGCATCATCATCAGTATTAAAGTCAATTGTCCGTGTCCATTGGCTACTTAATGATTTCCTGCATTTCCCAGAACGTCCTTCATCAAGCCTCAAAGAACTGGCGTGAACTGTTTCCATGTATCTGTAGCTGTCACTTCAAGTATCGAAACCAGCGGTTACAAATTGTTCTTCCTTTTCTAAGAATCACAGATACACTCATCAGTCTGGTTTTAATTGTTGTTCTTTACAAGTTACTGAAAGTGAAACAACAGATATCCACTGAAGATCCAATATCCAATATCAAGCTAACTTCACTCTAATTGTCTTGTGTAGGTGGAGAGAGCAATAACAGCAGCTGTCAGCTGAGAAGTACTGAGAGTCACGCCCCTTGTACAAACACATCATGTATTGAGGCTTCATTTCATAAAGGATTATTGAGTCTACTGTTAAAAATATTCCATTACGGGAGTGTGGTGTCACTCATTGTTTGTCATTTTGAAGCCACGGGATAACGTTTATTTGGCCACCACCATGTTGCTATGTTCTGGAGCCAAAGCAGGGCCTGCAAGGGCATAGTCTAGGACAGTGGTTCCCAACATGGGGGTTGGACCCCTCCAAGGGGTCGTAAGATGAATCTGAGGGCCACAAGATGACAGGACAGGATAGAAAAGCAGAACTCATTTTTTGGGTGAAAAACTGGATAAATTTACCACTTCAGGACTCGAATAAAACAATCTGTCAAACAGTTTTTCCTTATAAGAATAGACCTTTTTCACGGCAGACATTTTGACAGGTGAAACACAGGTGGAACTAATAACATTAACGATGGCTCTGTTCCATGTTAAGTGTCCCAGTGAGCAATGACAGTGACCCATTATATATAATACCAGGGCCCTGGAACTGAGAAAACTAAATGGGATGCTGCCATATTAATGTTATCAATTACACCTGTGCTTTTCCTGCTATGACATGTCAAAATGTGAAAAAGGTCTATTGAGGGTGTAAGAATGGGTGTATGAAGACTTGCTTGGGAATATGGTTTTAGTAAAGAGTTGTATTGGAGGAGTTTTTCCTGAACAGATAGTAAAGCCCTTTGAGGGAAATTTATGATTTGTGATTTTGGGCAATATAAATAGAACTGACCTAAGAAGGAAAAAATCAGGTTTTGGCTGAACTGATCACAACCTGTACTGTAGATGAATGCATCCTCTGACAAGCGTTCACAAGTAAACATGGCTTTGTTTTAAAGGGTCAAAAAGGTTGTGCATTTCCACTAGTCTAGGTCAATGGTTTGCAAACTGGGAACTCGCATGACCAGGGCGGAAATATGGAGTGAAACTAAAGTTAAATAGACTTTTTTAACCTGTCAAAGAGAAGTAAAACTAATAAGATAATTGATTGTTTTCATTATCGATTAATCTGCCAATTATTTTCTGGATTCAATGATTAACTGTTTAGTCTATGAAATGTAAAAAATAGTAAAAAAANNAAAAAAAAACATCCACTGCTCACTGATATATGAGAAGCTGGGACCAGCAAATATTGGCATATTTTTGCATTGACAATGTTTGAAACGATTAATATCAACAACTATCAAAAATTATGATGTATTATTATAAGTTAAGATAAGACTTTATTGATCCCCAGGGGTAAACTACCCAGCAGTATATAAAGTAGTTAAAATAAGCCCCACCTTTACCAGCTACAATATTAAGGTGATGAGCACATTAATGCATCAATAATTATAATCCAATAATATCATATACATTATTCTGAAATGGGCCATTCTGCAAAATGAGAACTTATACTTTTGGCACTTTAAGTATATTTTGATGCTAATACTTTTGTACTTTTTCTTAAGTAAAATTTTTAATGCAGAACTTTTACTTACACTGTAGTATTACTACTTTTACTTCAGTAAAAAATCAGAGTACTTCTTCCACCACTTGCCTACTCATGTGTGTTGCAGGTATTGAATTTTGGTCACATTTACACACATGAGATTCTCAACAGTCCCGACCAATCAAAACGATTGACATATGGACTCATGCTATGATACCATCGTGTGTGTGCGTGGCATGAAAAATGCCTATACATCACCTCTTTAATGAGCTCAGTCATTATGTTGACATATAGCACAGCAGTCTTACATGTGCAGTAACACCATTCATGTGTATTAGCGTCATTTCTGCGGGTGCACTTCTTTTTGCTACATTTACACTTGAGGTTCTTGATTGGCCCAAAAGAGCCGAGCCATTAAGATGACATATAGCATAACGTTCGTTCACATCCAATAATACCACAGTAGAAGCAGCAGACATAGCGGTCGTTGTGTCCCCAGTAATAACTTACACTAGAGTGAGTGTGTTGATCTCAGCTGGGGGAGGCCCGGCTTCAAAGGTTACCGTATTGACTCAACGCTCAAAAGTTTTTTCAGGAACTCAGGGAGAACTTTGGAGGAGTCGGGGCGGCCTGTGCAGCTCCCTGGGGTGAAGTGTGATGCAGACGACCCAAAAGGAACACCCACGCTCAAAGTATGAGCACATATACGTAAGCATGCACGTACAGTACAGATACACTCACCCTCACGCAGGAATACAATATATAGACCCACAGAGATGTGTGTGTGCTCACACGTGGCATACAACACACATACTGTCAGGCGAAAACTGAGGAAAGACAATTTTATTTTTAGCTTCACTATGACACAGCCACACCACACACAGTTTGTCCAGTCGGTTTTGAAAGGCCACAGGGTTGTTCAAACTCTCAGCACATACTGTGTAGTAGAGGATCATATAGACCTTCAACTGAAGTTCAAACAGAACTTCAAACGTTCTTCACCAGACAAATGTATGTCCCTTTGTTTTCTCTCTCTCTGCTATATACACACTCTCATATGGACACACACAAGCTCCTCTGTTATCTAAAAGCATTAGATAGGAAGCTAGGAAGAAAGTAAGATTGGTAGGTTTGCGTGTAGATATAATATGCAAATATGGGTACACAGGTGGTTAGGTTTGTAGGTAGGTAGGTAGGTTGGTAAATATATATAGAAAATTCAGGATGAGAGAATAGTGGTTTCATGCAAGCTGCAGCATGGAACTCAAGACACTCAATTGGCAGTTTATTAGGTACACCTAGCTAGCTAAAACTAATGCAGTCTAATACCACAGTCCAGCAATAAATCTTACTGTCATGAAGGTTATAATGCTCAGGTCTGTTAAAACCATTTTAGAGAGGCGTTGATTCAACACTACGGTCATTTTGGAGGATGTAGTTTGTGGTGCTGTTTAACTGTATTGCAGGAGAGGTGTTTCTGTTATTTAGCCTACCCTCACTGATGTAAATGGGGTGGACAAAATAATAGAAACACCTGTTGAGTTGAATCAACACCCCTCTAAAACATTTTCAACAAAAACTGAACATTATAACCTTCATGAAGGTAGGATTTTTTGCATGACTGTTGTTTTAGACTGCAATAGTTTTAGCTAGGTGTATCTAATAAATTGGCAACAGAGTGTATGCAGATTTGCTTGGGAATATAGTTTTAGTAAAAGGTTTTATTGGGGGAATTTGTCCTTACTTGAAATGAGGTCTAAGGATAGAGGGTGTTGTGTGTTGTACAGATTATAAAGCTTTCTAGGGCAAATTTGTGATTTTGGGTAAATGCAATTGACTTGAATACACAGATATGTGTCGGGTTGAAACCCATGACTATAATAATACAAGTGTCTTAAAATGCTACAGTATTAATGGTTAATTGTGACATTGCCAAAAGCAGTAATAACTGAGATAGATGCACTGTAAGAAGATAAGCTGAAGCCACCGTGTGTGAATTTTTTATGCAATTATAGCACATTTTAAATTATTCTGATCGCTTATTGTTCGTATAAAAATTAGACAATCCTGGCGAAATTATCCTTCACTGTCAACAGAATCGTACTGCCGGCGTCATCTTTCTTGATACTACCACTAGGGCGCGAATGAATTGGAAATTTTTAGATTTAACATGTCACTTTAACTCATTATTCATTTAAATATCAGTTGGTATCTAGTTGGACACTTCAAACATCAAACCTACAGTTCTGAGTGAAAGTAAAGGAGTTAAATAAAGTTATATGCAATTTTATTGGCAGATGTAAATACACACCTATTTTAAAGTTTCCATTGTTTCTTACTGAGCTTTTATTAAAGTGCTAGCAATGATGCAACTTTTACAGATGTGACAAGTTTTTTCACTCTCGGCTAGAGCTTGAAGGACTAAAGAGTATCACTCTTCAATAAATGGGCCACCGGGGAAAAGCAGGGAAGCAGATTTACTGAGAGATAGTCTCTAGTTCACAAGAGTTAGTTAAGCAACCCCTTTCATAGTCTGCCATGACCCACTGCTTGTCCAGGTCACGAACTGCACTTCAAAAAACAGCACTCAGAGTTTTGCATGAAAGGTCAAAAGGCCGCAACCGCTAAGAGAACTTAAGAGAAAGTTGTAATTTTTAAAGTTAGTGGTCTCCTGGTATGTTTCAATCTGTCCAGCCCTGTGTAATAAATTAGGCTGGACAGTAGATGTGCAGGTAGAAAAGTGATGTAGATTCATAGATGTGGCTTGAGACCCAGCAGCTGTCTATTCAGCAGTGATTTAGCATCTGACATGGGTGAGCCTTGTGGCTCAATAGCACTAAAAGGCTCATCCTGTCTAATGGGGTTCCTCTATGACGCAGACAAGGAGAGGCAACCCCTCCCTTTCTTTCACTCTGACATATAATCCAGAACATACACACAGATTTACACACACAGAAAAGCACACACACTTACTGTACATCTATTCATTTTGTCCACTGTGCAGAGACTTTGAGTGCACGCAGACACAGATATACACACACATCGAACACACTCAAGCACACACACACGCTGTCCTGCACACTAATGAAAAGGAAGGGAATTGAGACGATGGTGCACGACAAACAGTGGTGTAATTGCTTTTGAGAAACGGCTCTTGTCGGAGGCTGTCATCGATTGGTCTTTGCTGAGGACAACTCGTTTACTCAGTGTGTGGGAGGAGGCCCGGGCGGCAGCGATCATTACTGGACTGACTGTGGTATCACTTTATTAACTCAATATGGTTTGATGTTTCACTGTAGTGAGGAGGGATGTTGTCATACTTAGCTGAGGTTTGCAGACAGGGAACACACAGTAGCTGCTGTGAGAGGAGAAACATGTTGCAGGTTGATCACATTGATAAAAAAGAATCACCAATTTAAGTTGAAGAAGATAAAAAAAAATTGTAGTTTGAAAGTAGTTTATTAGATACTCTGAGCAGAGTTGACCCATATGGCTTGGTACGTGACATGTGAAGTGCCATGAGTTCATTATTTGTGGTGAATCACATCATATTGGCCCAAATCAAATCAATAACAAGCTGATTACGTAAGCTGTTAGATGGTGTATGCTGAGCTCGGTGGGTGTAGTGCTGGAGTTGGTGCTATCCAAACAGCGTTATGAATGAAGAGCCCAGGAGTGCGTCACTGTGTAGTATACATCCCTCCCCAGCAGATGGCCCCGCCTGCAAGTGCTTAGCTGGGAGGGTGGTGGTGGTGTTGGGGGGGTCCTTATCAATTTGGCATTTGAGATATAGCATGCAATGTAACATTTTTGGAAGGTTCTTAAAATATTTATTGCTGGTGATGCTTCTCCACGGCCACCAGTTTGCTTTGCCTCCTATTTAATTAATGACATCAATGCAAATTGGGGATAGCAAATGGTCCAAATGACTGGAGGATTTTGTGAATGGAGCACTTAGTGACTGAGGAATGACGTCAGCGCAAAGCCATATCCCTTATTAGTGAGCCAGGACCGAAAGGAGGCGTCCCATTGGCTCGCCATAGCATCAGAGCGACGTGATTGGCTGCCGGCGGATAATTAAACACCTACACAGTCAATGCACAAATCCAAGTGGTGGGATATATAGGCTGGTGCGTTGGCGCTGCATGCAACAGAATCAAGAGTTGTCCTGCAAGTTGAGAGAAAGTCAACTTATTGTGTTTTGCATAGAGATACATAGAGATATATATTTATTTTTTTTGCTGGGTGATTATCACTGAAGGTAAGTGTTGACTTTTAATGTTGGGCGATGTGTTGGGATGGCTGTTTGACTATAAATGTACCTGATAAGCTGTTTGCATGTGTATGTGGATCAGGGGGGATGTGGACTCAGAGTCACTGCGTTAGACTGCGGTGACGTGATAGTGTTGGTAATGGGATTGGAGTGTGGCCACTGGGGTCACCGCCACCACCACCACCCGTTTTGTGAGGGTCCAGTCTGCTATTTGAAGGCCAAAGACAGAGATAGAGAGAGAAATTTGAAAGAAAGGGTAGAAAGAGAGAAAGAAAGGGACTCAAAAAATGAGAAGAAAGTGAAGTGAAGTACAGCAAGTGGAAAAGAGGAAAAGGAAAGAAGAGATGGACGGGAGGAACCAGGTTTGAGAGTGTGTGTGAGAGAGAGAGAGTGTGTGTGTGTGAGAGAGAGAGAGAGGGAGAGAGAGAGAGAGAGTGCTGGCAGCTCATTACACTAATGCACTGGTCCCTTAGGGAGTTGGCAAGCTTGGAGTCCCCCCCTCTTCCCTTTTCACCCCTCCTCTTCCAGCGCTAGCAAGAGCTACATGCATTGCACCGTCTAGGACCCCCACCTACCCTCACACACACACACACACGCACACACAGACACACACACACACACACACACGCTCGCTCACACCCGCAGGCATGTCACAGTCCGGGACCTGCAGCGTACGGCATGAGAGAACTACTTGTCCTGTGCTCTTGGC
The DNA here is from genome assembly GCA_003416845.1 of Oplegnathus fasciatus. Taxonomy (NCBI): domain Eukaryota; kingdom Metazoa; phylum Chordata; class Actinopteri; order Centrarchiformes; family Oplegnathidae; genus Oplegnathus; species Oplegnathus fasciatus. Next base: position 1,758,932 of record NTHP01000042.1, on the reverse strand, counting down.
TCGATGTTTTGGAGGAACAGTGCGTTTTGCAGAAGAAGAATGGGGGGTGGGGGTGGGGGGGATTGTTATGTGGCTCAGTTTTGAAGGGTTGTTGTGTGGAAGTAAAAGCAAAGATGTTCAGCAGGAGACCAGAGCTAAAAAAGTGGCAAGCTGAGATGCGGGTAGAGCTGAGCTCACCTCTCTGGGAAGTGACAGGAAGCTCTTTTTCCTGTTGCAACTTCTTTCCAGCAGCACAAGAGGATCAGACACCAGCAAGTGTATTTTCTAGATGTGTGTTGATTTTTGTTTTGTAGATGAATTTTTAAATGACTTGAGAACTTATTTCAGCCGTGTGTGAGTGTGAATGGCTGCAGTCTTGTGCACAAGGAGCTGATGGGAGTGTCTTTCTTGCTGTGTAGGGGACCATGGTTATGTTGAAGATCTCTGCTTTCCTCGTTGCCTACGCCCTGGTCATTTGCCAGATGTACTGCTCACAAGCCGCCCCTGCCAGGTGAGACGCTCAACATTCACATTTTACACTTCACACGTCTCACCTGACATGCATTTTCCAGCAACTTGAAATATGTGGAAAAGTAGAACAGACGTAAATTCTCGATTGTTAAGAGTCACAAGCAACCAGTGGGAAGGAGTGGAGGGTTGACGACACCTAAAACAATGTAGTAAATATTTTCACTGAGGGAATCGGGAGTTTTCCTTCTTTAAAAAAAATATAATCACAATATTTTCAGTGCTGCTAGAAAAATATGAAGAAATGGGAGAGGATATGTGTGTGAGAGGGACAGATTGATGGAAAGAGGCACAAACACATTCAAAGATACATAAGTCTACAGGAAATAGTACAAACAGTCTGTAATAATTTGCACGCACACAAACTTTAAATATATTTGTTCTGGTTAATCTTAATCATTCATGATGCTAAATTTTTGGCACTTTCCGTGAGCAAGATTAAATATAGGCTCAGTTGAGAGTTATTAGGTTTAAAATATATCTTTAACCACATACTTTTATTAAAAAAAAAAGAATGTAGATCCCATACATTTTACTTCCTAATCAATATATGAAGTTTGTGTATCTTATCCTATTATACCTTTAATCCAATTAGATGAAATTGCTCCGAGCTTAAGTGTTAAAAAGGGAATAATGGAAACAAAATATAAACCACAAAAAGTGAAAAAAGACGGGGGAAAAAAAGTGTAATTCACTTGAGGGGGAGATAAATGAGATCTATATATTTATATGAAACCCCATTCGAGCCACTCCCCACACTGTTCCCATGAAGCTATCGATTTTGTAATAAATCTAAAGCTGGATGCACATCAGCCCCTCTCTCAGATGGGGCACTTTCCGCAGATTGTTTCCCCGCGTTGGCCGGGGGCCCTCCAACTCAGACGTCATCCCTCTCAGAGTTGGTGACGTCCCAGCCAACCCCCCTGACCCCTCCTATCCATCCAGCCACTCCACCACCACCACCACCACCACCCTACCCCACCCTAACACCCCCAACGCGCATCCCCACCCCTCCTTTTAACTGCAGGTGATAATTCTAGTGAAGGATTTAATGCTGATCTCAATGCCTTTCCTCCCCCAACCCCTCTGCCCCCTAAACCTCTCCGCTCACCCCTTCACCACAGACCGGGTTTAGAGTCCATGTCAGACCGAGTCACGCTCACGGACTACGAGGCACGAAGGTTACTCAACGCCATCGTCAAGGAGTTTGTGCAGATGACAGCGGAGGAGCTGGAGCAGCAGGCAACTGAAGGAAACAGGTACACAGATGACAAGCAGTTTACTCTTCTTTCTTTTAACCCTTTTCCTCCCTGCGCAGAAACAGTTAATGAAAGATTTGACTATAATGACAGAATGGGAAGTTAAACGGTGAAACTAAACTCCTTTGGCCAAAATTAAAAGGTAAAATGGAGAGCTCTTTTTTGGGCTACCATGCTGGACTTTGTGTCTCTTTTTAGGGACTGTATCATATTGTGGTTTCACTTTAACACCACTGAAGATGCGTCTTTTTAGCACCCCACTTGAGTTCAATCAGGCGTAGAGGTATGTACTTCTTAGCTGACTAAAAGAGAGAAAAACAGATCATTTCTGAGAATAGATGTTAACACACACAAAAAAAATCCCTATTCTCTGTCATGACCCTGCTCCCGCATGGATGAGTTTGGTTTTGACTTTGTTTGAACGGACTACTATTTCCAGCCTGCCTGCCGGGCATGTGAACAGTGTATGCCTAACGGACCGAATAAGTGTGCATGATGTCAATTAAGTGGAGTTGCATGACAGTGGGAAGCGACTGGTTTCTGTTTGTTCTGTGGGTGTAAAAAATGTGACAAAAGGGGATTGACTGGGGTGGGGGTGGAGATGGAGGTTTGGCGCATGAGGGGATGGATGACAGGTTCTTTGAATGGTGGGGAAGGGGGAAAAGCATGATCCTGTTGGGGGGATGTTTTTCTTTTTTCTTTTTTATACCTTCGATGGCATGAGAAAGAAATGCATGTGAGAGAAATGGTGAGTGAATGGCAGGAAAAAGAAAGACAGAGATGAAGAAAGTGCTATCTGCATGTTTTTTTCCCATATCTATGAGCCTGTTCTCTGCATGTGTTTTGTGTGTCCCCTCCCCGACAGCATGGAAAGGCCCCTAACCAAGCGCTGCTCCAACCTCAGCACCTGTGTGTTGGGTAAACTGTCTCAGGAGCTGCACAAGTTGCAGACGTTCCCTCGCACGAACGTGGGAGCAGGAACGCCCGGCAAGAAGCGCAGTGCGCCTGAGAGCGACAGCTATGCAAGCTACGGCGAGACGTTTGACAGCATCTAACCCTTCCTCATCCTCCCTCAGCCCCTCTTTTACCTTTACTGCATCTCTTCCTCCTCCTCTTCCTTTCCTTTTCCTTCCCGTTCCCTCCTCCCCTGTCCGCTTCCTCTCCTGATCCCAGTTTCTTCCTTATTGTTTTTGGATTGGCAAGTGCATGTTGATTGTACCTGCTTGATTGACATGAGAAGAATTTGACCTTTAACTGCAACCAACTTTTCAGTTCTTTTCTCCTTCCCCCCTTTTTTGGCAGAGAATGATTTGTCCCTATCATTTCAGACAATCAGACTTAGTTTTCATAAATGTAATTCAGGAGCCGGTTCAGACACCATCTCTGTGTACTGTGCGTGGAGTCATTTGATGGCATTTCCAAGCCCCTGAAATTTAAGGGTTGAGAGAGATCACTTAATCAAACCATTAATAAATGATCCACTCATGCGACACCATGTTTCTTGTTCAATAAACGTATTTTTCTACCAGGAAGCCTTAGCTCATTTTCATTCTTAGGGATACTTTAAAACAGTCAGTGGGTACTTCATGAACTCATTTGCAAATATGGACATAAAATGGACATTTTAGAGCATCCGATAGTGCCCTTGAAATTATCTCTGGAGCTCTCATCGAGTTCAAAGGTAAGAAAAATGACAAACTTCAGAAAATATCCGATTAAACTTTGCATGCTTGATGCATGTTTCTAACCTGTATGTCCTAGCTTCATGTTTTTCTGTGCTGTGAAGTTAATGTTGATAAAACTGTGTGTAAAGATACTGTGTGTGTAAATCTGTGTGTCAGTATAGTATGGATGACCGGATCTGGGCGTTAACCTCTTGTTTGCTCTCCTGAAGCAGCGTTACAGCACAGAAGCGAGCCTGCAACACGGCAACCTGCGTGACTCACCGCCTGGCGGACTTCCTCAGCCGATCGGGGGGAATGGGCAACAGCAACTTCGTCCCCACCAATGTCGGCGCCAAGGCCTTTGGCAGGCGGAGGAGAAGCGTCCAGATGTGAGCACTCCAAAATCTTCAGGGAAATGGTAAATAAAGTTACTTCATCTTTTGTTTTTGTTCTTTGACTGTGATTTCTACCTTTTCTTCTTTGCTTTTGTTTGTTTTGTTTTGTATAACCCACCACTTGTGATCATGAAGAGTATCATCAAAAAATCTGCTAATTAAAAAAGTGTCAAAAATTGCAGCGAAAGGATTTAGAGCAGAAGAAATGAAAGTAGAATTATTAAAATTGACTTTTGACAAACTGATTTTTAAAATTTAAATCATTTTGGACTCATCATGTAAAGATTTGTAAATGGAATAATGATGAACACCAGTCAGTATTGTCCTGTGAAAGCAAAGCTTTAAATTTACATTTATTTATTTTTCTTTCTCTGTCTTTCTTTCAGAGGTTGAAACCAGACAAGAAAACATCAGAAAAACCTGAGAACAAAAATCAACAAAAACAAAATCGAGCAGAAGATAAACTGAACTGGCCCTTTATCCATTCCCTCATGTTCTTCCGGGAAAAAAAAAGACGCCACAGGACTTCTTGTCCCCATTTCCATCCTGTTAGTGAAACCTTTTGCTTTTGGCAAATAAGAGAAAAAAAAGAGAAAAAAAGCACTTTAGTTTATGTACATGAACAAATGAACTCCTGAAGAAAGAAAAAAAAACATCCTTATGGTTCCTCTTTTTTATACATGAGTATCATTGGAAAATAAAATGAAAGCAGCAGTGGTTATCACCTTATTTTTTCCTCCTTTCACCTCGTTAGAGCACATTTCTTCCGTGCAACCCACCTCCCCCTCCCCATTTGAGATCCATACTCCTACATTTTCCACAATTCCCTTTCTTCCCAAGGTACCCTGTTTTCCTGTGTGCCAGAGGGACGCCATTAAAGATCAGCCTACCCAAGGCCCCCCCACAACGGCTGTTGTCTTGTGCCTTGATGTAGAACAATTTACATGAACATGATTGTACAGTTCTGTTTCGAGATGATAAAGAAGACCCGAGCGAGGATGAAGAGAATGAAGACAGATTAATATTGTAAACAATATTGTGAAAACAAATTTCAGCAAGATTAAAATGTATTTTAGATACACTCGGGTTTGGGATACTTGTGTTGTTCTTGTTCTTGTAGAAAGAGGTTGAAAGATTGAGAGGTTGATTATATTATGAGAAGCTTATATTTGTACATTAATTGCTGGAAAATTGATTAACAATGTCGATAAATTATAAATGATAAATCGTATGGCATTAGTGAACCTCACGTGAAAGAGTGATTTGTAATTCATTGATTGAGAATATTTCCCACTGACAGATACACACTAGCACGTAGCACACATCCATAATTTGGCAGAATATTAACAATCAAATCCACATTAAGAAACTCTACTGTTGCTCAGTTTGGGCCACTTTGTGTGCAGCGACAGTCTGCAGGTGTAAACACATCAGTTTCATTGGGAGTATTTTCTGACTGACACCACAGCGGCATGGATATGTTGAGATACATGATGATACAAGAAAAAAACTGCATGGGTAATTGCTTAATAAAAGGCAGACAAAGCTGCAGTCAGACTTGTTCTTCTTTAGCTCCGTTGGAGGTAAATGCACCCCACTCAGTTCAATCAGAATGAATATATATTGCCATTTACATAAACTATGTATTAGAAGATGAGTCTTTATTTTCCAGGTACAAGTGCAAAGATTATACACTAGATTGTCTTTTTGGCTTTGGTGCAGACACATCAACACATTTCTGAGTCTGACATGACAACACAACATGTATTCTCTTTTATTTTTATACAGCTTACGGAACAATACATTCTTCACATACTGTACTTATACCAGCTGACAGACTGGTTCATTTTTTAATCATCAAATGTTCAATCGCTTGCAGGGAGACTGGACACTTTGGGGTTCTCTTGTTTTTACAGCAGCACTCCAATAGGTGGCAACATAACTATCTTGACAAAAGTTTCAGTGGAGCTCTTTAGAGTCTCACAGGTCAGACTCAAGTCACAAAAGCATAAAAAAAAACTAAAAAAAAAATCTCCACCGGTGATAAATGTGAACTCTTGGTCAACCACCTCAGCAGCTGGTGTGAGGCTGATAGAGACTTACATTTTGTTTATATGCACAAATGATAAACTAAAAGGAGAAAGAACATGCAAACCCTAAAAAAGTGAAAATAACAAAGACACAAGTGATAACATGATTACATAAGGTTTCCACACTTGATGGTGTTTGAACAGTGCCATTTTGTAGGGCTGTCTGGACAGCAATGAGGTGTAAAACAATGACCTGTTGAACACACTGTAGGTGTATCATGAATGGAAGTCATCAACCAATGCTTCATAAAAAGGATGTGTGGTTTTGATGGGTTGTGATTAATCAGAAATTGCCAATTCTAAGTCCAAATGTCTTTCTGCTGCTGCTGAAACATATAATAGGAACAAACTGCATCTTCTTTCAGGACAAAAAAGCTGAAGGTTGTCAGCTCAAATTCAAGACCAACTATCGCAATCCAGCTGTGGAAAATGTTTCTTTTTTCTCTTTTTCATCAGTAGAAGACTGGTTGTACTGGGCAGCTCTTTAGTGGATTACTTATTGGGTGAAATTATGTGTACAAATTCAGGGACCACTGAGGTGAACATCATTAGTGAAAAATAAAACATGAATCTTAATATATTTAGAGGGATCTGTAACAGGAAATAAAACATTCATTTCACATAAATCATGTTAATTGCACAAACCGGAGCAGATATACATAAATACATAAGAAATACATAATTACAGTGTTATGTCAGTATTTTGCCATTGATAACATTCCCTGTATGTACTGCCAATGGTTTGTGAAGTATTTGTGGTGCAGTGCTTCCAGAAAAATCACAGACACAGAGCTAAAAAAGTACTTGAAGAGAGGATAAATAAAGGCCCTTCAGTTTTGGATGACAGATATGGGATGTAAGTTTGGGAATTGAGGGGATAATGAGCCCATTCAATAAGGGTGAAATTGAAAAACAGGATACAGTTGATCCTATTTGGTTGCACGGATGAATGCCAAGTGTGCACCGGAGCAAATACAGGATATTTGTCACCGTGTGCATCACACCCAAGCACACAAGAGCTGTTAGAACTAAGAAGAAAAGATGTATTTTTGTAGAACGTCTTATTTAGTTTAGATGAAATACAAGGCACATGAGAGAAAAACAGCAACCACCAACACCAGACATGATGTGTCCATGCTATATACACTAAAAGCAATAAATAATTGGTTATAAAGCCAACTGTTCAACTGGATGATTTATTAATTCCCAGATGAGAGGATATGTATGAAAATATGTGAACTTAAGCTATCGGACTATAAACAGAAACGGGGATTTGTGCTGTATTCCCCCTCAAGCCTTAAAACCCTCAACTGTCAGTTGTTTTTACAGTCTTTCCACTCGTGCTCTCTCTCTGCCTTACTATCTGTCTGCTTGTCTGTCTGTCTGGAGAAAATCAGCGCTGAACTCGGAGCCATGCTAGAATCCACATGGAAACTTTTCCTGCATGACTGAGGAGGAAAAAAATAAAACCCCCTCTCTATATTCTGATAATTGAGGGGGACGGGAGGTTGAGGGCTGATTCGTGGGTCGGTTTGGTTTTAAGCTTCTTTCTCAGCAGTAATCTAACAATCCCACTATGCCAATGAGAATAGCAGTCCTAATGACACACAGCTGCTTTGAATGGGGCCCTTCCAGTTGGAAATTAGATGGTTCGTATAAGAGAAACCAAGAAGCAAGCCCCCATCTCCAGAGAGAAGACGTGCTGCTAGTCCAGTTCCCAGAAACCTACACCACAAAACCAATTTCAGAATCTGAGGCTTTGGTAGATGCTTCTTTTTAATGTTTTAAAGGAATAGCTCGACATTTTGGGAAATAGAGAGCCTGATGTCACGTCCGGGCTAGCTACTGTTGTGTTATGTTATGTTTATTTTATTTGATATGGTCATCACAGTAGCGTTAGAATTGTAATTTAGGAACAGATGCACAATGTTTAGTGTTTGAAGCCAAACGTTCGTTTACAACACCTGTCCACAGGAGGCTTTTTTAAAAGTCAAAGTAGAAAAAAAGGAAGAAAAAGAAAATAGATACACAAAAATACACAAAATACAAAATTCATACACAAAATACTAAATTCCACTAGCTAAAGAAGATATAATGTGTTAATTAGTGAGCTTTAGAGGTGCTGGTATTCAGTTTTGTTTACCTTTTGCCAGGCTGGCTGTTTCCCCCTGCTTCCAGTCAACCACCTGCTGGCTCTAGCTTCATATTTAGCATACAGACTTGAGAGTGGTATCAATCTTCTGACCTCACTCTTGGCAAGAAAGCGAATATAGGTACTTCCCAAAATGTAGAACTAGTCCTTTAAATAATGGGGTCTCGTTGAGAATTACCTTTATGCATAGCAATGTGCCTCTAAATGTGCTTCAATGAGCACTCCCCTGTTGCATTTGTCAGGAAATGAGGTAGAATTTGTGAGGAAGTTAGCTGTTTACATTCAGATGTAGGCTAAAGCTAATATTTATTGACTCTATACGGTGTAACGGACCCTTATGTGCACATGGGAGTGTGTGCGGAGCCGCCCCCTTCACATAATCACATGGTAATTATTCACTCAAGAATACGTAGCAATATTAACTGCTTCAACCCAGACCTGCTAAGTCTTGTTCGTAATGGGAACCAGCCTACTGCCGTTTATATTTTCATTTTCCTTCCTCATTTTTAAAGCTCCCAATTTTTCCATAAGGTAGTCATTTCCAAGGCTGATTTGAAACCAGACACCCAGGAGCACTCATGGTAAAGGTCCAGAAACAACATAAGGCCGGCCCGACATCCTCTCACCTTCCCCAATCCCCCTTTCCGTCTTGTGCGACTGTTCCTGGGAAGGTAAACACCCTTTCACCGTGTCAGAAATGGGATTTCATTCTGCTGCCATGGCAGTTCCTTCATCTGGCCCTGTTTTCTGTCCCTCCCTCTCTTTCTTCTTCTCCCCTCCCTCCCTTTGCTGCCACATCTGGAACCCAGCTCCTCATTTATTTATGTGGTCTGTGTTGTTTCTTTTTT
>NTHP01000042.1:1686983-1749844 GCA_003416845.1 Oplegnathus fasciatus | reverse complement strand
TTTTTTTTTTTCAAAGTCTTATTTAAAAGTCCTTTACCTTGTCTTGTTGGCAGTTTCTCTTCATCTGATGAGGTCTGCAATTACATCTCGCCATAACTGGTCACTCTGCAATTACATGCTCCACCACAGAATCTCTCTCCCCCCCCCGTCCTCTGAACAGCACCACTGCTCATATGGCAGACCGAAATAGAATAGTTTCATGTCTGTTTGGATGGCGGCCCAGCTGAAACTATGCTCCGCTGCTTGACTGACAGTGGGATGTGGGCTTTTTCTCCCCAAGAAAAACCTTTAAGGCCAGTCACGTTTAGATTCTGAGCAGTTCTACTCCAGCAGGCTTTGGTGGTGGTTGGCCCAGCTGGGCTTCAAGACGGGAGACAGAGCGAAGCAGAGACAAAGTTAGAGTGAGCGAAAGAGACGACAGAGACAGACGGTTTGCAGTGAAGAGGACAAGAACCACGAGCTGTAACTATGAACCCTCCTGGGAACACTTAACCTTTCAGCCGCTGACCAAGAGAATGGGTAAGTTTGGCAACCACTTCAGTCTAATCTCAGCTCCTGGGAATGGTGAAATGATGCTGTGAGAACTGTTTGTGAACTTTTAGAAAACTTAGATGAAGTTTTTGAGATAACTTATGCATGACTCAGTTGTGCAGCATGTGATTTAAATAGAAAACTTAAAAAGTAACACAGGACATCTGTGCCATATCCTCCAAACATCTTCTACAGCAATGCAGTCATCCACTTGGTTGATTCAGGGGCATTACAAGAGAGTATTTTACAATTGGCGATGCAGTTGTTGCATTTTGCAAGGTGCCTGCAGTGCTTTCAAACTCCCGCAGTTAAATGGGTGGGTTAACTGATGTCAGTCCTTTTCTCATGAAAGTGTTCTTGACCAACGTCCAAGTCAGCTTTTTTTTTTTTAATCACAGAAACCTTGAAGATTTTCTCAAGATGTCAGTAGCATTCTAACTTAAAAGCTTCTGATTTAAAAGGGCAGCAGTATTGATCATCTTGAAACCCAGATTCTTACAAAACTTAAAGGTTTTATGAACCCCTCTGGACACTGGTATTTTTTAAATTCAAGAAGCTTTTGATTTTTATATTTTACAATATGATCCTTGCCAGAGTGCCAAGTCATACAAAATTCAACTGAACCCTATACCAAAGATTATATAGATATAAAGATTATATAGATTATATGTTGTGTGTTAGAGTAATGCAAATAAAAAGGTAATGCATTAAAATTACTGACAAAAAGGGATCAGATTAGAATTAAATCTAATAAAAGACACTGTTCAAAAACAAGCTTAAAAGAAAACAATCGATTTAATCGATTTTCATAAACTGGCACGAATCTCAGGCCATTGGAAATCATTTCAAGTTACACGCAACGAGTACAAAATAGTCAAATTATGTCTTAATTATGGAGGGTATATAATCCAAAAATATCTCATTACTTTATTGAGTGTTTCAGTAAAAATTCAACCATTTAAATGATTTTTTGGCCACTGGGGGGCAGCCAACAAGCTGTAAACACAACAATGACATCACCTTTTAAAGCTGATACGGCAAATGTGTTCGCAAACATTAGCATTCATTTAGATTTGTGTTTGTGTCCACCTGATGAATGTAAGTTCAATATCCACTCTCTTTTAGCTCTGTTTTTGGTCTCCACAAACTCCTGAAGGAAATATCTGGCTCTTTAGCTGCTAAATGCTCCACTATGTACACCAGCTTGTCGTTAACTTTGTCTAGGTGCTGTTAAGTGCCCGGGCAGGTAGCATACAATGAGTTTTACTTTACTTTTACATTAGAAACACCTGCCTCCTGCTGCTGGAAATTATGAGATTGTTGAACCAAACCAGAGGAAAAACAGTAAGGCTACGGGCCCTAAAACCAAAACAATGAGCTGAAAGATGCTAAAATTCTCAGTAGAGCTTTTGGGAACTAAGGAGTCAGGTGATGATTATCCTCATTAAAAGCGACACCATTTACACCAAGTCATTTTTTTCACTGTTCATATAAAAATATTGAGTAGAGCAGCTTTAAGTTATGTAAAGTCTTTACAATTAAAGGACTACACCAACTTTTTGCTGAGTCAGTTGGTGTCCTTAAACCCAGTGATAACATGGTGACACTAAAGTCATATTTGTGTAGATAGTTCTGTCTAACATGTATGCAAACACTTTACTACACACTACTGACTGACTTTTACACTTCACTATGTTTACATAGTTTACATTGCATGCCCATCAGCATCCCTTTTGCGGGAACTTGCACTTGCCAGTTGATGCTATCAAGATAAATATGAATGGTCCTCTGGGGATGCTGCTTGGTGTTCTCAATCGGAAAATATTTTATTTTTTTCTGAGTCATGCTGGAGCTGAACGCCATAGTGGCTATAACTGTTTGGAGTAGGCTGATCTGGTTTGTGTGGGAGTGATGGAAGCTGAGACTGTGGAAAACAACAAAGATTACAGTGAGGCTGATGGTAATGATGAGGACACAGCTACCACATGTCTTTACTACAGGCTTCTGTGTGTGTGATGTGGTGGTGGAGAAGTGTGTGTAAGTGTGTGTGTGTGTGTGTGGGTGTGTGTTTGAGAGAGAGACGATTAGAGATTACAAGAGAGATGTGTCATTATGTTTTTTCCATAAGTACTCTCTGCGTGTGTGTTTGTGAGTCTCCGAATGCTGGTGTGTGTTTGAGTTTATGGACGTATGGACGTATCTATACATGTGTGAGTGCATGTGACTCAAATCTGTGTATCTGATCTCTGAATATGCCTGTGTTCGTTTATCATTTGCCTTCTTTTCTTTATTTCTTTTGCCCGATCTCGATGTCCATCAATTGCCTTCCGAGCAGTGAACCCTCACTCATAGCCTTTAACTGACATCACCTGTGTGCTCAGGGGAAATGCTTAAGTGAAAAAAGGTGCAAGGGCTCTGAATCGTAACATGAACTGCAAATATGTTACCAGGACCAGAAGCATTTCTGTGGCCATGTAAGTCATGTTGTTACTATATAATTACATGACAAACAACATCACACTGCTGGGTAGTGAGCTATATATGTGAACTTCTTCCTGTTCCTGTGTTTTGTTCACTGTCTTTAGACAGACCGACATGTCGGTCGGTCCACCACTTTGGTCCAGACCGAAATATTTCAGCAACTATCACTTTGATGATCCTCTGACTTTTCCTCTAGCGCCTTCGTGAGGTTGACATTTTTGTTTTTCAATTGAATGTCTTGACAACTATTGGGTGGATTGCAATGAAATTTGGTGCAGACATTCAAGTCCTCCCCCCGGATGAGCATGCTGACGTTAGCATTTACCTCAAAGCACCACTGTGTTTACAGCCTCAGAGGGCCACACTCGTCTTTCTAGTCTTTCTAGTCTTGTATCTTTTTTTGGGAGCTTTCAGGGATATTGTAATTTTTATAATTTTATAATTACAATAATTCTGTTTTTCAGTGGAACATTCCTGAGAGCTCATAGACTTATGAGGTATTTTTGATTCTTTGAGGAGGAATAAATGTTGTGATTGATCCTCTGAGGACTTGTGGGACACTGAAGTTTCCAAAAACACAAAAATACATCAAGAAGTAGCTGAAAAATCTTCAATGTCTTGCTCTGTTCTTAGTATTTGGCCTGTCTTGTGTCCTACACAATAGCGAGCCTTGCATTTGGTGACTGATCATACAAGTTTTACAATGTAACTGGTGCCATTTTGGTATAATAGTAAGCTATGCGAGGCAACGTGACTGCTGCTTTTATACCTCCTAACAGCAAATGATAGCTTAGCATCAGTTGTATAAGTATTAGAAAAAGAGCTCCATGCTTCAAACTGGATTTAATGGCTCATTTGGCATCAGCAGATGACTAGCTACGACGACCACTTCCCGTAAGCATCTGTTCAGCACTTCTATCTAATAATACATGACTGGTTGGGGATAAATCTGGAGGCAAAGTTACTCTCTGCCATGCATTCTCCTCTCGCCTGCCTGGTGAACAGCTGAGGAGGGTGTGGCGTGGTTAACATGAACCGCACATGCAGGTGTGGCCCTCGCTGCGCTGTCACACTGTTTAATTAGGTTTTCTCTCCGCGGGCGGGGAATCTCAGGGTTTCCGCTGTAAAAATCTCTGCTCAGTCTCCCGCCCATACTCATTGTCTGAGACATTAAGAGAGCGCCTTGCCAGTGCAGTCTGATGAGCAGTGACTATCACTGAGGGTGTGACTGAACTTTGTAACCACAGCTAAAGCTGGAAACATGAAGCAGCACTTTGCTCCACACGAGTCTGGTTTTCAGAGGAGCCAGCGCCAAAGCAGCGTGTATTCAAACTAGCGTGCACATACTAAACTGGCTTTATGCTCAACATCAAGACTTCTCACCAAAGACAGTCAAACCCATCCGGTATAGTTGCTCCTACAATAATAGGTAACAAGTTGATTCACGTTCAAGGGGTATACAAGATCCTACACTTGGAGCTGGACCTTGCCAAGTGTCTGTCATTCTCCATTAGTAGCTTCTTTCTTCTGGATGAGGTAGTTTCTTTCTTTGTCCATTGCTATTTTTCAATCCCTCCTCTTTGTGTCTGTGTGGCCTTCTTGGAGTCATGGCCGGGTCATTTTGGTTCTCCTCCCACAAGTCTGGTGTTCCCCAGAAGCTATTTCTCATACAGCTCGGCCTGTCCTTCGACTGTTTCGATCCAGATGCCCACTAATTGTGTTTTCTTCAGGGAAAATAACAGCGTTGGAGTTCTTTTCTGTTAACCATTTTGCCTCTATTTCAAAATTTCAAATTGTGTGTGTCATAGAGGTAGGGGAGGCTGTGGTTCAACTAGAGTGGGCTGTTCATAAGTTGCAGGGTTAGTGGTTTTATTTCCCCTCCTCCTGTCCATGTGTTGAAGGGTCCTTCAGCAAGACTCTGAACCCCAATTGCCCCAGCATGACACCTGTACTGCCATCGATGTGTGTGTGTGTGAATGAGAGGCGCTTTGATATTTGATATAAGTGCTGTATACATTGTAGTTCATTTTCCAGTCCATTCAGATGATTTTTAAAGTGTAACTTTTGCCAAATCATAACTGGTAATACAAGAAAATGCTGATGCATGAGAAGATGCACTGATGGCAGAATACTGACAGATACTCAGCCACATCTGAATAAAAACTACTCTGCGATAATGTAAGAAAACAGCTTACATTTTGCCACACAGGAGTGTGTCTGCTCAAGTAAAATGCTGGTCTTAACTGAAATTTTATTGTTGGATGTGGCAGACAGTGTGAGATCCTGTCTCTCTCTCATTTCTCTACTACCCTTTGTTAAAAAGCGAGCACAGACTGTCTGATAACATGATTTCTACGTTATGAAAACAATTTTCAGCCTTTGACTAACCATTGGTGCCATTTTAAGACACCGTTGTGCAAATGTGATACAAGCTAGGTCTTTATGTGACAAACGTAGTACATTTTTACACTTTGCTCTGGCTGCTACCTTTGGATTGCTGACCTTTGACCTCGGCGGAGTACAGACAACGTCTTCCTCCGCATGGAACCAGCTGCCTGTCTCTGACATCAATCAAGAGGCAGTTTTTATGGCTTCCAAACAACTGTGATCAAAGAAAGAAACTAGTTGTGTCTACAAAACCTCCTGCTGTTGATTCAGACGTTCACTCATCCAAGGAATGAAATCTAAAATAAATAAATATTGAACATAAATGAAAAAGTAAACTTTTGTGGTAAGTGTGGATATTTCTAACAGGCTGGAATCCAAAACTTCTTCACTGACACAGCATCGTTGACATACATTTTAAATACTTTAATGTTTCTTACGTCACAAAATATGGACGTTGCACGGGCGTCATGTGTACGTCTTTGACGCTGCTTTATTGTGGGTAACGGTGACTGTTGACACAATCTCTGCGTTAGCATTCATGACTCAGTGGAGGCTCTCTCTTCAAAGTGGGGACTCAATTAGGAGAGTGCAGGTATAAATTTTTGTGTAGGTGGGCCCAATATGGCAGCCACTATGGGGCCCAAGGCTGGGAGATAAATCAATATCAGACTGGTTGAATTAGAGCGTCAGCTTGGAGCTTCTCTTGCGCTTGACCCCTTTTTCTTTGCTTTCTTCTTTTCTTTCCATCTCCATCTGCTAATTGGAGGGAGGTCATGGCTTTCTGGGCTTCAGTCTGTTTA
Organism: Oplegnathus fasciatus; assembly: GCA_003416845.1. Taxonomy (NCBI): domain Eukaryota; kingdom Metazoa; phylum Chordata; class Actinopteri; order Centrarchiformes; family Oplegnathidae; genus Oplegnathus; species Oplegnathus fasciatus. The sequence goes on along the minus strand of NTHP01000042.1, from coordinate 1,743,644 downwards.
GTTGTCTTTTCTGTGATTGCCACCTACTTTATTTGCTCTGTGGCCCTTGTTACGGTTCATTGGGGAGATCATGAGAGGAAATGCAGGCTTCAGTACTTCTGCGCTTTTGTTTGCTGTGTGATTCACAGAAGATAGAAAGGTCCCCACTCCCTCCTCCTTGTGAAAAAGTCTTGATGCCGTTGAGAGCACCTTAGGGAGTCTTGAGGAGTTACTCCTCCTTCTTTCTAGTGGTGTCCTTTTCTGTTTGGATAACCCCCGCATCCTCACTACTACTGTTTGTCTCATGGCTCAGACAGCTTCATACAGCAGGGATAGTGACTCAGAGGACACGTTTGAAAATTGAAAACAAACTGCTATTCATTTCAGCAGAATTTTCTGAAATTAGAGTGATTATGATCTCTAAACTCTTTATGTTAACTAAGATTTTCAGATGTCGGATGGGGACTTCTGAACTTTTTCTCCTTTGGTTTAATCGTCATTTTCCTTCGTTTAAAAAAACACCATGACATCTTATCTTACATGCTTTATAATTCATTATGTCATCATAAGGGCTGCAACTAATAATGTTTTTTTAATTATCGATTCCTCGATAAATCCATTATTGAGTCTTTTATATCTTTGACATTATAAATAGACCCATTTTAGGTTTTTTCCTCTCGCTGAACATTACTTTCCTTTGTTATTTTTTGTTTTTCCTTTGTTTGATTTAACTTAATAAAACTCAATAAAGCTCAAATGGTTTGTAACATCATGGTTCAATTACAGCAATAATTCTGTTTGAGTAGGTGTTACACCTTTCATGTGTGATTTCATTTTGAAATCACACTTTTTAAGAATTTTTTTCTGAGAATATTCTGTATATCTCAAATGAGACATGGCAGACTGTTTTCCAGACTTAATTACCCAGAAAACTCTCACACGTGTTTACTCTTCGTGCCCAAAGTGGAAAAAATAGCACTGAAATGGCTTTTTGAAGTGCCCCATGTGTGCTCGGTGGGCACATATGGAGCTTTTCTTGCATACCTTGCGATTTTTGCAGCCGATATTTACTTATCACATTGACCCCATGTGTGTCCCATTTACCCTGCATGTGCCTTTAGTTCGGCAGTGGAATAACAGTCGGAGGAAAACGCCTTGAAAAATTCCACCCTGCCCTGAAGTGGTGCCTGTGTTCCCTCGGCTTAGATCTGGGCAATGGACCTATCCTCCACCCCAGATTCTTACTCTTCCCTTCTCCCCTAAACCCACACACACGGACCCAGCCCACCTAATTTACTCCCACCTCCTAATGTTAAACAGCTGTAGAGTTGACTCGCAAAGAATTGCTGCTATTACGTTCTCCTCCCCTCCCTCTCTGCTCTCTTTTTCTCAGCCTTTTTGTGTGTGGCCCCTAATATCAGGTCACTCACCAGCCCAACCGTCTTAAACCAAGTATCCATTCAAGGTTTATTTATGACCCGGCCGTTAGATATGACGTCATGAATTTACATCTTAGGTGCCCGTGGGCGGAGATGAATAGACAGACAGCTGGCTATAAATTGTGCGTATGGATCGAGCTTGACTCCTATGTTTTGTAGTAGCCTGGTCTCTCTGACATGCAAAGGTGGGCCGTAACTGGGCCAATGCCATTTCCAAGGCACTCCATCTAACTGAAGGAGCTGCGTGACATAAATGCCAGTGAGGTCATTCTGCGCGTGATTGACAGGAGAAGATCAGGCAATGGTGCTGAGGGTTGAGAGCTCCTGCTGCTGTCGGGAATCTGCTTCAAAGGATTGTTCTGGCCACATGCCTGAAGTCCAACCTGGAAGCTGATGACACAGATTTCTCAAGAATTTATTACTAACTTTAAAACTTTGGCCGCAATATTCAAGACAATGCTGGAGAAGCAATGGACTTGCTATGTACTTAGATTGCTGAAGATGCAGTACTTTATTATTTACTTTTCTTTGCAATGGTGTTATATCCCAAGTGTGTATCAGAGTGTTGAGATCTTTTTGTTTAGCCAAAATAACAAGATGCAAGAGAACACAGGGGCAAAACAAACAAAAAAATGAAATAATCTGGAAGGATACATCCAACAAAAATATGTATAGAAACAAAATAATAATTATAAAATAATAATATAACTGCTGTCCTCCCCCCCGTCCACTCTGTCCAGTCTTTGTGCAGTACATTTTGGTCCTATGAATTATGTAACTTGATGCATAATTTAACCTGCAGGGAAGCTCGATAGTCAGGTAGATTTTTATAGACTTTCGTAACCTTTACACTCCAAAATAAAAGTGCTCCCAATCCAAGTGTTCAGTAGTTGTTTTTATAGAGCTTTCTCATTCAGGGAAGCTGAGGTCTGGCTGTTTTATTGGGAACTCATACTGAGCCTGAGCAGCTCCACTAAAGCAAATGGGAGTTCAGAGCACCTTGATGGTACCAGTTAGAAATGTACCATAGTTGTTGAGTTGAAGATGTTTCTCATCCAGGGGGCTTCATCAGTTCTACTGGCTGGTAGTGCCCGGCTTATGCCATTTAAAGTATGGTTAGAGTTAGGGAAAGGTCGTGGTTATAGCAAATAATATATGGTTAAGGTAAGTCTATGGTTAGGCAACCTAAATGGATCATTCACTCCACAATGTCACAAGGACCAAAACTGAGGTGCCATCTGAAAGTAATGTCCCATTCCCACATGATGTCCCCTTGGACTGGGCTTAAGGATGTGTTGCAGCTGTGTCTTGATTCCCCAACAACTTAGCCACTCAGTGTACCATCAGAGAATGATCAGAAACCTTGATAAGGTGTTTACATGCACAGTATCCTGGTTTATCTTGGAGTGCTCCTGCTAGCATATCCAGGTGTCTCAAAACCATGTGCAACACATAACCCAGATACTCCAAAAACCTGATCAGAACCAGGATACTCGTCTGCATGAAACACACTCAGTTGGTGAACATCAGAGAGTCTTGACCTAGTGTATTTGCTCTTCTGTCTTGTGCAATATATTTGTAATTTCAAAGCATGAACAACATTGCTCTAATGCCGTTTAAGTATATGGTCCTCCAGGGGGAACTAAACGATGCCTGAGTGCCAGGTTTGAAAAATCCCAGAAAGTGTTTGGTATGATTTACACAAATCCTTCAATACTTTTCAGGGACACCGGCCACATATCTCATGACACTGTGGTCCCATTTGTGTTGTGTCTGGATTTCAGTTTTGGTTTGGTGTTCTGCATTGACTTAATCTGGGTTTTGACAAAGGCCCAGTCAGTCAAACCACAGGTTTTCAAATGGATGCACTCCTGTCTCCTGGTTTTAATCTCAATGTTTGTTGATATCTTTTCTGCTCCGTGGTGACTCAGCTGATGTTTCATAGGAGAAAAGTGGTTTCTACTTTTGTTGCTTGGAGCTGGCCGGTGCTCTGCACCGATTGGGTTTTCCCCTCTTCTTTGCCACAAGGACTGCATCTCAGCCAATCATATTCTGCTTCTGAGGTGGGTGTGGTAGAGGTTAAGTCATACATGACAACACCCATAAATCCTGTTATTTTGAACATCACACTGATCTTGCAGATTTTCAGTCCCACTTGATGTCTTCAGTCATGTCTTTTTTTTTAATGCCATGGCAGTAAAACTAAAAAAGGAAGTTTTACGAGACTAGACAGAATCAGTCTGAGTATAAACTAGCACTAAACACACTTGTGGCCCACTGTGTGTAAAGTGTGGCGTGCTAGGGTGATGACAGAGTACCTTGTTAGCAACATGTGTCAAGTTGCTCCGACTGATTATGGTCATATACCCTACTTTTACCTGACCACGCTGTAAGCCTGTCTCCAATTATGTCAGTGTGACTCCCTATTAGCCATGTGGTGTATGTGTGTGTGTGTCTCTCTCTACAGGCCTCGCTCATTCATTATTAAGCAGCTCCTGATGTTTTGCAGGCTGTCTCTGCACCGGTGTCAGGTACCCACACGATCCCCTTCACTGAACCAGACTGAGCCAGGATCCAGTTCCAGTCTCTTTGGCCTGTTGGAGCTGCTCCCAAAGCTACTGAGCTCCACTCCAAAAACCTTTTGTTAGCTCTGGATGTTGCCTCTTCCCCGGCTGATTTCCCCCTGTTATTTATTCTGCTAACTGTCGATGGAACTGGGAAGCTTAAAATGCATTTGGATATTTCTCTTGGCGTGACGTTGGGCTATTTGAGCTCTCAGGAGGTATGGTGCTGCTATCATCTTTTTTTTTCTTGAAAATGAGAATTACGGGTACTTTTATAGCTGACCATAAAGTACCAAGACGACAGTGTGTTCACTTTAGCAGACTTGTGGTAAAGCAATATAGTTATTTATGCAGCTGAATTTAATCTTTTTGGGGAAAAATTGTGACTCAGGCCCCTTTGGTGTCTGAGGAATGAGGAGCTGATGTTATTACTGCTGCCTTGAAGTGTAACTGCTATCAGTTGTAGCGATCTGTCCACTTTTATTAGTGTGACATTCAACAGGGTGGCTGATTTTAGACTATGGTTGGGTTTACAGGTCTGCGTGTATGTGTGTGTCTGTGTGTGTGTGCAGCTTGACCCTGTCTGATCTCATCTCCATAAGCGCAGGTTGCCTAGAAACGCCATGAGGGCACTTCCATATTGTTATGCCAAAGGAAAGAATTCTCCCAGACCCAAATAGATTGCACAGTTTTTGGCCCTAAAAGGGAATCTTGTCATTCAGTCCAGTCAGGAGTGTGTTGGGGAAGGACTTGGAAGTTTTCATCTCCCAAACTGGTGCATGCAGAGACAAGAGGGCAATTATGGCATGCTAGACAAAACCAAAACAAGCTTAATTTCTAGTAAACCTTTTATAGAGTGCTTTTACTGTACTGCACTGCTAAGAATAGCTATATGTGTGTTGGAAAAAACATTGTGCTGTATGTTATTGTTATCATGTTGGGGCTATTGGTAAAATTTTAAACTGCACAAATGCTGGAAAATTACTTTTGTAGTTGATCTTTTCTTCTGAATATACTTACAGTTAAGTCTATTGCTCTTTTGTTTCCATAACCTCCAAAAGAGAAAAGAAAAACAAGATTGCTAAAGTGAGATGTTCCCTCTTGTGCCTTGAGATCCAGTGTACATCGTGGGTAACGGTGGATGGGTGCAGTATGAGTGACAGAAGTACAATGGAGCAAAACTGTGGTTCTTACTGTCAGGTACACTGCTGGGGGAGCATTTCACATGTCAAGCAGGTCCATCTTCTCTGTAGAGGCTGGTGACAGATGCTGAATGATAACCTGCTCTCTCCTTCTCTCAAATGAATTTTTAAAGTCAGAAAGACTTAAATGATCCATTAAGGAGGCATTCTAATACTTTCTCGGCACAGCCACCATCGCTTTCTACCAGTGTTAACTTTCTAACACTTTCATCTCACAAAACTATCAGTAGTAGAACTATTTCAGCCCTGTGCCATCCCCACAGAAACTTTTGCTTACCTCTAATTCACCCATGTTTCTTGTTATGTTCAAATTTTAACTCACCCAGTAAATTGTTGAAAAGACACTGGAAAGATGACTCATATTGACCACTGGTCAATCTTCTGTATACAGCACACCAGAGTCGATTTTATTCCTGTAGCCATGGAAAGACTAGAACTGCACTTTGTTTGGCTCTATAGCTGGTGTGGGTCTTAATTATCCACTTTATCCCTTTCTCCTCCTGTCCACATGTCGAAGTGCCAAATTGTAAAGTGCTTTGGATAAAAGCACTACATAAATGCAGTCCATATTTGTTATATTTGTTGTTAGTTGTCATCTGTGCATTCATGTGTTTATTGCCTGGTTGCAAACCAGATTTTCTGTGGGATAATACAGTTGAATAAGTTGACGTTGCAGTGGTAGTATGTCTGTTTTGACTTTTGAGTCAAAGCTAAAGCGTATAAGCCTGTCATTTAAAGATGTTAGTGTCTGAAATTGGAACAAACCACATGGAATCAACCTTGTAAAAATATGAACATCATTTAGCTCAAATGACTGACCAGTGGGTTAAATAATGGCCCCATGGATGGAGAGATGGCAGATGGACAGAAGACAGTGGGGAGTTGAGAGGAAATGAATGGAGAGAGGGGATGGATCACGTGTAACAGTGGTCCCAAGCCAGACTTGAACCGGGTGCGTTGTGATACCTAAGCCACCAGGACGCCCCAGGAAGCAACATCTTATAAGGACTACAGTGTGGCTTATTGTAGTGCTAAGAACTGCAGTACAAAGATAAAACTTCACTGACCACATACAGTACTGTATGTTCACCTTGTTGAAGTTTAATAAAGCAAAACTCTATGTAAATACCTACCACCTCCAGTAGCACTTCTCTTCTCCAGACCCTGTACTATGCCATATCTGAACCTCTCATGTTGAAGAAATACATTACTGTTACAAAAATCTTACTCATGCTCGATCCATACACTCAAACCCATTTATTTGGAGCACTGTTAATGTAACAGGAGTGTTTGTACAGTCCTGTGTTTACCCACAATCCATCTCCCGCATTTCCCCATGTAATTTTCTCGTCTTCTCCGCTTCCCTCTCCACTCTTTCAGTCTCCTTCCCAAACACTATACAGCCACTTTTTAGTAAAAATATATGGAAATGAGAACGGTGCTTCCTCTCCATCCTCCTACACATTTATTCCTGACATCACAGTGTGTCACAGTCAAAACTGTGACGCTCCTGAAGCCCCTGTCACCATCACCCCGAGACATGTCAAGACGTTGACACTGTTTTTCTATCATTAGCCACACAGGTACAGTGGCGCTGCTGTAGAATGTGGTTTTGTGTGTCTTTAAAGGCAAATTTATGTTCCAGTGTCTTTAAAAGAACTACAACAGCCATCTGTGATGATGCAGACTGAGTCAATATACAGTGCTGTAAGTGTAATGTTCTGCTTTTTGTATTGCGTATGTCCTCGCATGCAAAGGCAACTTAGTCATTAGGAGAATCTGGAGTTAACTAAGGAAGCTGTCAGTGTTTTCAGTGGTGGTTCCCACTCTGTTTGACTTCACTGTCAGAAATGATTGAGGTGAAATCTGAAGGATGTAGTATTTTGACAGACCACCGGAAGATGTAGGCAGAGCTAAATATTAAACATACTTGTGAGTGTATGTGGACGTAATTATCACACTTTAACACAGTTCACTGTAGATTGCATGTATTTGCACTGTGGATAGTTTAACAATTTTGTAAAAATGAATTAATCCTCTATGGAAAGTGTAATTTTTCTAAGAGCAAATCAAACAAATTGCCAGTGTTGTAAGATCACAGTATGTTACATGTTTTCAGTGCAGGTCAGCTTCTTTCAACAACTGTGTTAACTTACCCCTTTGTAGGTTTAAAAGGTGATTTTTTAGTGTTTCATCTTTTATAGAGAACAGCACATGTGGTCACTTTTAATTACTATCAGTTACAATGGATTCTAATTGAAAAAAATCCACAGTTAAATGAATAAGTCTCAGAACATTCATAAAACCAATCCTACAGCAGAACCCACTTCTGGCCATCCATCTCCGTATATTTCAACCACTCATATTTTCACCAAAGTATGGTTTAATATGCAACATCTGGACATGGACATTCTTTGGACATGGTGTTACTCTAACTGCTGAGAAAACTAACTGACATGATTTCAAGCTGACCATAGGCATTGTTCTTTGTGAAGACTTCTTTCAAACATACAGAAGATGTGTCAAACACATTTGGAGTTTTAGGGCTTCTCAAACTTTTGTCATATCAAACTGAACTTGTCAGTGTAAGTTTTGTGTTCACCAGCGCTGAATGGAGTGATGGTAGCCTCTAGGTTTGGCTTGTGGCCAAAAAGTTTGTTCAGAAGGTCATTCAGATCCCTGAACGGGCTGGGAAAATGTGAGAAACTGCAAGGCACTGACCTCCAGTTACTCCAGTAGAGCTGTAGAGGAGTGGCTGTACTCTCTGATTGCGCCGAACAACTCTCAGGTGTCGATGGATCTGTGTGGATGTGCAGCTGGATGATGCTAAAGAAGAGTAAAAACGTTTGTTGTGCCTGGTCTGAACAACAGTGGAAAAGTTTGCTTACATGCTTATATACAGGAATCCCCTCAAGTAGCAGGTTGGATGGATTTGGCAAACTGTTGTCCAGTTAACTTGGGAAATGACCAATGACCAAATCTTCATGTGTCTTGGTACAGTTCAAATGCACCTAACCTGCAACAAACTAAGAGGAACAAATCACACTCACGAACATGCTCAGTGTAAACATACAAGAAGAGTCAGTTGATCTCACGTGACATAAATCTTAAAAAGATAAACCCCAAGCTAGACTTCATGGAGAACATATGGGGCCCACTGACCATGTTGCAAATGTTCAAACTGTCCAAATTATTAATATTATACAGACTTAACTCTGTTAGCCCACCAAACACATATTTAACTGAGTGTAGCCAACATAACCCAACCTAAAATAAGTTGCCCATGCCCATGTTATCTGAGGAATGCACTGCATTTAGATTCCCTGAGATAACATGCAAGAGGCCTGTTGTGTCTGGAGAGAACAAGTATGTCCTTCCAATGTCTAGCTTTATGTTGAAGAGACTAATTGATTATGGCAAATTTGGTATTTTATGTGACAAAAATACCATGTTTACATCACATTAGCTTACTGGAAGTTCTGTTAGCTTACATTGCGTTACGCTTATGTCAGACTTCTAAATGTACCAGTTTGTTCAGTATTGTGCTCCCAATTGTTTACACATTATTATCACTTGTTTTGAACAATAGTTATCTCACACGTCTTCACATCAGGAAGTATCTTGCTTTAGGCACTATGGGGATGTTTGTGCCAGATATATTCAGTACATATTCAGTCTATGCTAGCAGCATCTGCAAATGTGCTGTTCCACTGTATCCTGTGCCACAGCTCCCTCTAAATGATTGTTTAAACAGGTTTTACTCCACTATTTTGGAACTATTCAAGTTTATTTTAACAGCAAATCTAGCATATTGCTTTGGCATCAATCTCCTTCAGTGTATGATGTGTAATTACGTTACTGGGTAGCTCAGTGGGTTGAGCATGGCGCTGTAAACTACCTGGATTCTGAGGTGGCTTCAGAGAGGGTTGTAAGTAAAAAGATGTAAAAGTAGCTTCAGCGTCGTACAATCAGAGAAACGAGCTGACTCACCAAACGTTCAGACAGTAGCAGTTCACATCAGACATTATCTGCCGCCCTGTGTGGGTCTCTCTGTCCAAGTACAAGGGCCCACTTTGAGCCAGCCCACTGTGTGTGGGATGGGAATGTCGGGTCCATGGCTCAGCACAGCCTGCTTCCAGCTTGTTCCCACCCAACCACCCATACAGTACCCATCCTGCTCTGCTTTCCACCCCACATGACAGCTCTGTGGTGAGACTGTGACTGCGGTCTCCCTCCTCCTGTGAACCCAGTCTCCAGCTCAATGATAGGACATGAGGAGCACGGCACCGCCGAGTCGCCGATGCAGAGCATGTCCACTGTATTTAAAGGCCAAAGGCCAGAGACAACTTCTTTAGTAGATGCTTTCTTTAGTCTGTGTGAGTTAGGACAGCAGCAGGAGAAGAAGCATTTTGTACTTAATCGTTGGCAGTTTTGAAATCAAGCCAAACCATAAGGAATCGGTTACACAATGAGGCTCTCCTGAAACAACAAGGATATTAAACTTGGAGTACACAGCCTGACTCACTTTGTCCTGAACACCATCATATTGATTCAAGCTGGTTTTGGCCTCTCAAAATGGTGAGTGGCTGTGCTCATTTCTCCTGATTTCCTCGCAATTTGATGTCTTCTGTTTTTGTCAAACAGAAATTCATTGCTTTTGGCACAGCACTGAAGCTAACCCACAGTGGTGCGGTATTTTGTTTTCTGCAGACCAGTTTTTGTATTCTTTTAGTGGTTTTATCCAGAATCTGTGAGAGGCATCCTGCTTCACCACAAAATATTATAAAAAGGACTGGAAATGTATTTTTAACCAACGATTTCTGCAGTTATGGAGAGCACAGACAATGAGGTCAGTGGACAATGAATACTTGGTGGTAGATTGATCTGCACATACGCTCCTTTTATTTGGTTACCACAAAATGAGTTGAGTGAGATGTACAACTGAAACATGGGACCAAAAGGCGGTCTCTGGTGCTGCAGCGTCAAAAAACTTGTTTTAAACTGTCTGTCACAAGTTGTCTAACTAACTAATATTAGTTGAGACTTGTCATATGTCATCGTAATTGTTTCTCCCTTATCCGACATAATACTTATCTTCAGCCGTGTACTATGGTGATTGACAAGTGACAGTCCATTGTCATTGCTTTGCCACTCGTCAGTCTGTCAAACTGTGATTATTTAACCATTGGCAGTCTTGCGGTGGTGGAAAATGGCGTCCATTAAAAGCAGCTAAAACAGAAATATTATGTGAACATTACATTGGTTTTTAATAGTTTTTTATTCCCTATCTAGACAAATGGGGTGAAGAGTATCACATACTGTTTAGAAAGGTGGATGTCTTGTGATTTTCGTTATTACAATGAGGTTTTCTTACATCTGTACGGTAAATGAACCTGGAAGTTCAGGTTTCACTTTGGTTCTTTACGGTAAAAGCCTTTAAACACTGGCTCATTATTAGGTCTTTTGCTATGTAAGTTACAGTAATTGCTCTTCCCAAGCTTAGTGAAGCTGTTGAGCTATACAGCCATAATGCATAAAGGCTACTGAGCCCAGATAAGAAAGAAGTAAGATGATTCATGTTAACTGCAGGAGTTGGCGTGACTAACTAGGGACAGACATTACATGAAACATCACTGGAAAAGTGCAAGTGACAGAAACATGCACACAAGCGCACACCAACATTAAAATCTTGCTCTACACACATGCAAAGAATAAATACAAGTGCTGCAGTAAATCTGGAACGCACACCGTAGTGATTTCCCTTACACACACAAGTTACTGAGTGGTTGTTATTTTACGCGGCATGTGACATGAGGCCGAGACAGAGGTGTCCTTTGTTTGGCTTACCTACAACCGACACGTTCCCCACAGCAACCGAGTGGGGAAACCCACAGGGCCACTCAGGTTTCAGCCCAGACATGAAAAGAAATGTCCACCCCAGCAAGAAAATTAGCCAGGATCCCGTCAAAGCTGACCATCTGCTTTGGAAACTCACATTTCTGTAGCACTTGTAGCCTTTGTGCACTTGGAGATGTTTAAACTGTGGTGCCTGCCGCTCCACGGAAACACAGTCTTGCTCTAAAATGACTTGAAGGAACAGCTTTAACCCTTAATTGTGGCATTACATAAATTATTGCAACATAACAGAGCACTGTCTGTACCAAAGCTAAATCAGTCCAGGAGGCTGTAAAAGAAACAGTCTTGGAAACACCAACAACCTGCTGTAAACTTTGACATTTCGCTAAAAACCTTTCGCTCTCCTCCCTCATGCGTCGTTTGCAGTCAGTGGCCACTCACGGCAGAATGACAGAGATCACTTTCAGCGCAATGGTCCTTAACACGGCACTTAGTGGCACACTCTTAAGTGCTCAGGACTGAATTGCTTGATTGGACAACTCATCTCCATTTGTATGGTAATCCACAGAAGAGCGCTGCAACGAGCCGGAGGCACATGTAATGGAATCTGTTGGATCTGTGTGTCGATGGCTGTGACCCTGTGCTCAATTATAGGGCTAATATAATTAATCTCCACCTCTATTGTAACAATCTAACGGTGCAATTATATCAGCCCTCGTTCTAGTCTACTGTATTCTAACTGCACTGAGTGTTTAGATGTGGGGTTTTTTCCCCAAAACAGGGTGCTTACTTCCAGTCTTCCAGACCTCCATGGTCCTGGCACAGTATTGGTATAATTTCTGAATCGCTGTGATGCTTTCTCTGAAAATGGCCCTGGAGGAGCCATGCCAAGACTGCGGTTAAAAGACCCCCCTCCTCTCTCCCTTCTCCGCATCTTCTTCCTCCTGCTCTCTGCCTCTTCTCTTTCTGCTTGTATCTGTTTTATGAACCCCTTCACCTATTCATCTGTCTGGGTATCTGTTAAATGCAGTCACTTACTCAGTCACTCGCCCCCCCACCCCCCAAAAAACCCCGTCTTTTTTCCTCATCCATCATCAAATAGTTCTCTTCTTGCTCATAATTACGTAACCCGGGGACTTTCAGAGCAATCGAAGCAAACAGTAAAAACTGAATTGTGACTCCTCTAATGCACTGTTGTACAGAATGGATCAGTTGTTCTGTCATTGTGGCATTTGGGCTTGAACACTGCGGCACTGAAAAAGCACGCCAACGTGGGATCAAACGAGTAGCGTCTCACGTGCATCACACATCCCTCCATTCTCTGCGAGTTCTCCTGTTTACATCTATCGATCGCACAACACTCTGGAAGCATTTAATAAAAAGCAGGTCACCACGGCTCAAACCTGCTGCGTGACACTGGGATGGTGTGTGTTTGTGTGCGTGAGAGAGAGATAGTCCCACTTTGTAACTACCTGCTAATTATACTGCACAGTAAACATGAAATTTGTAACCACACCACTGCAGGATATCATTAACTAAAAGGATTAGAGTGTGGTTCAGGCAGGAGGGCGTCTGTGGCTTCTCCCGATTGAAAATGGACTAATCTAAATGGGATACATCAATAAAACGGCGGAATAAAGTTGCGGGCACTTAAGAGCGTCAGCCTCTTTTGCTCAGGCTCAAAGTAGGGAAGAGAGTCACTGGCTGGCAGCCAGCCAATAAATTAGAAGATAAGAAATATTATTCCACTGGCACACCAGCAGCTTGCAGCTATTTAAAACAGTGAGGTTTATTGATAATTGAATTACTTGGAGGAAAAAAAGACAAGACAAGAATAGAATGCTTGGAGGCGGATCAATAAGGAGATATTGTAGTGGATAACACTGCGGAGGCAAGCAACACAGCCAGGAGGATGCAGTGTGTGTGTGTGTGTGTGCATGTTGTATTCACTGTGTGTGTGTTGAATGTATATGTCGTAACATATGGTAGTATTCATCTGAGGTTAATGTAAAATACTTTTGACACATTTGACTTTATTTCTAACATTTCTTTGCATTTGACAGGAAAATAAGTTGATAAAGGAAGACTCCGTCACCTCCGTGTCTTATAACCTTGGTGTTTATGTTGAATGTCCTGTGCTTCAGGTGCTGAACTGAAGTAAGACGGCCTCGGACAGAATGGCGACTCCTCAGAGCAGCTCCAGACAGAGCAGCTCGCTCTCTTCATCCCCAATGAGGCAAGTAGCAGCACAGTCTGACCACTGTGGATCTGAACACAACACAGGCCAGCTCAGAGGTACACACAGTCACAGTCAGTTCATATGAACACTCAGAGATGTGACGGATTTAAAGAGTTAGTTCACCCAAATCACTGAACAACACATTTTCCCTCCTGCACCAGGTGGTGTGTAGCCGTGGAGCTAGTTTTTGGTTTTATTTGCTGTGGTTTTGAGATATAAAACAACAAATAAGTCTGCTGACACCCCAATACAGTGAAGGGGGATTGGAATTTCATCATCAAAAAATTGCTTTTCAACAGCAATAGGTACGTACATCTACATGATGCTGTTTTTAGTTTTCAATTTGCTCCTAAATTTGAAAACTATCACAAAAAGTTTATTAAAGGCTATTAGAGATGTAAGCTGTCAAGCACGATGTGTGCACATCTGCACAGTCCTGAGAAGAGGTCTGGCAAAATAAGTAAAAGCATCTGTGGGGTGCACTGTGGCTGTGTAGGGACTAAAATGGAAATTTAACTAATGTGCCTGTGATGAAATAATGCAATGGTAAAAAGTACTTCCAGTCACATGGTTTGTTATTATCACAAAGTTGAATACAAACAGCCTCAGAGTCTCTGGGCTGTTCATGTTGATATTAAAGCCATCGCTGCAGAGCTGTAAATATTCTCCACGTCGACAGCATTTTTCTCTGGATTTCATATCCAGCAAGACACACACACACGTCACATACATGTAGAAACACAAACGCACCCAAACAACATACTGACAAAAATAGCCATGATAGCAAGAAATAACCCCCCTGTTTCATCTGCAGATGGGGCCTCCAAAAATGCAGCATACTTTGGCCCCTGTCTCCTTCTGATAATGTGCTGTAATGGTGGCAGTGGTGTGAGACACGCTGGTATCATGGCAGCTCTCATAGGAGCAGAGATTGAGGTTTACAGTGGTGACGGGGTCTAGTTGTATAATTGGTCGGTGGTTTGTGATGAAATGAATGTATTACAGAGATGTTTGGTAACAAATGAGGCTGCTGTGAGGAAGGCAGGTTGTATTTGGTTCTCATTGGTTCGTGAGTTGGAAGTCACAAACAGAAATGCACTTACACACAAATAGAACTGCATTAGCATGAGAAATTTTAGAAATGACTTCAGGTGCTCTTAATCAGAGAATACAATGAATGCAACAGCAGAATTAGCGTCAGTTCCTCTGTTTGACTAACTGCAAACCAAGGAAAGAACATTTTGGTTCCTTGTCAAAATTAGACTATGTATATCACTTAGGCACCCCCCCTCCCCTTGCACAGCTCAGTTCACTGATTCAATTCACTCTGTCACAGTGTGCAGCTGAAGTCACTGATTACATTTAGAAGGCACTGATCGCATTGTTAGATACAACTCTTGGTCAGACAGAGAACAAAGAACTAGATAAAAACCCATATATCCAATGAAAAAAAGTCATACAGTCATAATAACAATCTTAAAATGGGCTACTCAATCTCTTCTAAAAAAACATATAATGTAATTCTTCTCATCTTATATCATCTTTGTTAATAAAGAACTGAGGAAGATCTACAGGAATTGAAACGTAGTTTGATGTGCTGATTCAATTCATTTCTTTCTTTCTTGAGTGCAGGACTTTCCTTGTCTACAAGATACCGAGCTCATCTTTGAGACGCCAGCATATTAAATTTTTAACCTTGTTAAAACCAAAGGTCTCTCCTGCTAAAAAGATTACTTAAAGCAGCATTAATTGATTTCATTGCCACCAGGGGGCAGAAGAACAAGCTGTAAACACACAATTGACATATTATCATCATATAAAGTTGTTGTGGCTGTCAACTATTCTATTCAGCCACCTCTCTCTTCCCCTATGCCCATGCATACCATTGCCATTCTCCATCCATCCACCAGATGCCCAGAGACTTTGCCTCATCTGCCCTGCAGTAACCCCTTTCCCTCCAGTCACCTGATCGTCCCCGCCCACCTCCTCACCTGTTCCCACTTTCACTCATCAGCTCTGCAGTTGCCTGACCTTCCCCGCCCACTCACTCACCTACTTCTTATTTCCTCTTATCAGCCCAGTAGTGCATATACGGGTTCATTTCTACGAGTGCTCTGCCAGATCGTCAAAGTTGCCATGTGCCTCATGCATTTGCTTGCAAGCCTCTGTTATCTGAGTCTGGAAATCTGTTACCTGAGAGTCTGCCTGCATTTAGGTCCTATCGTTGTTGCCCTGCTCACACAAACCGTGACCTCACTCTCCTTTTAGCTCCACTTTGGTCTCCACTAACACCTGAGGGAAACATCTTGCACTTTAGCTATGAAATAATCCACTTTGTTTACCAGCTAGTTGCCATTTGATGCTGGGCAGGCAGCGTATAATGGGTTTATCAGAGCTTTCCTGTGCTGCTACCTGCTGTGGCTGGAAACGGTGTTGATGAGATGGAAACAAAACAGTAGTTTTACTTGGAGGCTGTAAAACCAAAACAATGAGCTGAAAGATGCTAAAACGCTCAGCAGAGCTGAGGGGAACTGCAGAGTTGGGTGATAATTCTGTAGGTGTGTCGTCACGAGTGACCCCTTTCACACGACACATATCCACATCCATTGTTTATATAAAGAGTATAAATCGGTGCCACTTGGAAGTTTTGCTTAATAGTTCCCCAGAATTAATGTTTCCTCCAGACTTGTATTGTTTGTATGATGCAAAAGTCTGAAACTGAACTGAAACACGGACTACATGAACTTTAGATGGTTCATGTGTGTGTTGAGAAAGGGTGAGGCAGGTCTTATAGACTCACAGTCCCTGAAGCTGCAGAGTAAAATCACATCCTCACCTCCTTCATATCTGCCTTGGGAAATATTTACCAGCTGATGTTTGTTGGTTCACCATCGCCAAACCAATATATCGGTCTTGGTCAGGATCTTAGATTAACAAATTAGAGGCAGTCAATAGCAGGAGGTGCAAAGGTCAAAACCTTAGTAACAATGCAAACACATACCCAAACACACACTCCCTCACACCCTGCCACGCACACACATGACCTGAAAACATCTGTCCACAACTAGATTCCATATTTAAGGTGCATATCAGAACACAAAAGCCAGAGATTGAAAACAAAAATCCAGAAAAATCTGTCAGACACATGTGGTTAAGATGCAAAAAGACTGAAGTGCACATACCAAACAATCAGGAACTGAAGCAAAAACAGAGCAGCCTCGCTTCCACGCTGTCAAGCAGTCACGAAAAGTTGAGAGGGAGCACAAACCTGCCAGCTGACCTAAACTGGACTCTGCACTGTTGAACTGTCAACTAAACAGCCTTCATTCACAAGCTGGAGGCCTGGTCTTTGAAACATAAAATCAGCAACTTGCAGTTTATTTTGCTTTAATTGACTTTTCACATCCTTCTTTTCTCATGTTTTATTAACTTAGGGCCAAAGAAAACTCATCCAAAACCCATTGTGTGTTTTCAAACCTTCATGGCTATCAATCTTTACATAAACTATTGCTCCTGACTTCCAGAAAAAGTCTCTTTTTGGAGATACACAAGACCAAACTCTTATCATACAGCAGTGATTTATATCTTTGTTGTGAAATGCTAAGTGTCAGATGCTGATGCTTCTTTTTTTTTAATGGGAAAAGCCTCTTCATCAGCTGCCGTGGTTGAGTGTATTTCAGTCATCGATAATAAATTTGAATATATATCTTCTGACAGCTTTGTGTTTACAAATGCTTACACAGCGTCGCAGAAGACGTGTAATGAACGCCCTTGGATATCAAATCAGTACAGCTGTCACGCTATACATAGGCAACCAGACACACACACACACACAAACAAAAAAGATCATCCCTTCCTTGCTTTCTTTGTCTGCCCCTCATATACACACTCAAACATAAATCCTATTCGTGCAGCACATGGCTCAGCAACAGTCAGTAAATCAGCTGATGAAAGGAGACAAATGGCTGAATTGTATTAAAATAAATTGCAAACACAGATGGAACGCACACATGCACTCAGCTGACAAACATCTCCACAACAGAACCAGTGCGTTGCCCAGATCGGCTTGTCTGGACAATCTAGGCCTCAGGTTACAGTCCTAAAGAGGCTTGGCCATTACGCAGCCAGCAGGTTAACTTAGTTTCTGTGCTGTCATTTGTCCGTGCTTTTTTTCTTTTTGTCTTTTTATGTTGCAGATTTATGTTTGCAGGTCCATGCAGGGATGTTGGAAGTTGCGTAAGCTGTGGGTTTGCTGATGTGAGGGAAAAAGTGCGAGGCAGAGGGAAGAAATGGAACAAACTAAAGCGAGAGACGAGTCAGCTGGAGATGGTTTGAGACGCAGAAAAAGATAATCCACACTATAATGTCTTGCACATATGACTGCAGTAGGTGTACTTTTATGTCTACGCTGCATGTAAACAGGCGTGTGTGAGGGCAGGAGTGTGAATCAGAGAACAAAGGACGGAGAGATTTAAGCTACCGATGGTTAGACTGAGAGAAAGAGACAGAGAACAAAGTGAAACAGACTCAGAGTGCGCTGTTTTAGGTGAGTCTGGTCTTGGCTGCACATTAGAGGCCTGCTGAAACATCTGGGAGTCAGATGTCTGCCCCCGTTGCCAGGATTCAACTGTACCAGTCAGAGGCCACAATATCCCTTTACCACGCGCTACTTCGGGAGGAGCACAGACTCGACCTTCACCCGGAAAATTAAGGCGTGACTTACACATTCGAGAGTACCATTAGCCATATGTTTTTACCATTTTCTTAGCTCATCTGTCACCTCTTTACACAGTGAGCAGGCAAAAAAAAAAGCTGTAGCCTCTGTGTAAAAAGGTTTGTTCTGAGTTCTGTTAAAGAATATTCTGTTTTTTAAGCAGAAGAGGGATGCATTAACATCCTATTTGGTCTCTTTGTATATATGCCTCCATATTGAATTCTTTCTGGGACAAGAGTGTCCTTGTTTCCTCCTTCAGTCGAAGCCAAAGCCACAATGGTCTGGTCCTCCAAAATCTCGCAGCTCATTCTGCCCACATTTCCATTCACTCTGCCCCGCTGGACTGCGGTTCTGTTGTGGTATTTGAGAAAGATTTCCATTTGTTCATAAGTGACATCAGGCGTCAGACTGTGATATTCATGAAAACCAGAAGGGCTCCATCCTGCTTATATTGCGCTGAATGACTTCCATATCAGAAAACTGTGAGGAGAATACTCTGAACTGAATGCAGTCTGATCCAAAACAGAAATAATAACATGTTGCTGTGTTTCTTTTCCAAGCAAGCTGCTCGGCCTGCAAGTGATACTGCATGCAGTCTGTGGACAATTCCAGATGCTGTTTTAAAACATTTGGTGAGGGATTTTATCCAGAACCCCTCACTGTACTGTACCATGAGTGCATACATTTGTAATATGGATAGCTGCATAGAGGTTTGAACCCCAGAGCCTGACAGTTTCTTATCCAATTAAAAAGTTATTGTGTTGTGGACACATAATGTGAAGATTATATTTCTCTACCATGAAAAAGATGGCACCACAAATAGAACATTTTCATGTGTATCTTTGTGTGAACAAATGAGCTAACAGGCGGATTTTGGCAAATGAAACCAGTTCAATGATTAAGGTGTGATACATGAAGTAAATTTTAGGAGCAGTATGGTAGAAAGTGAGGCAAAGATTCATGAACATACAGGAGGAAAATAACAGAACTGAGTTAAGTTATGGGGTTAGTTTAAGACTGAGCCATCACAGAAATAGAGACACAGGCTCACACAGTCAGTGCGCACGTTGCTAACTAACTAACAGCTAACGTTCGTATAGTTGGTATATTGTGGCGAATAAACACGTACACACGCAAAAACAGTCCAGTCAAATTTACATGCGTAAAACTTGGTGAAAATTCACTTCATGTTCAATTTGAACACGCCAAGGTAACTAAACTATTTGAAGTTTATCCACTTATAGATTTAACTGGACTAAAGCCTGTTTAAACCTTACTGTTTAGATGCTGGTTACACAAGAGAGGCACAGTAATTGATGGAAATTAACACTTAAGGTAGAAAATATGTTTTCATGAGCCACGTCATCAGAGTTGAAGGAGTGAATCACACCCAGATCACTTACTGTAAATTATTTAATTAGGGTTGCAACAAATTAGTGATTATTCGCCGATTATTATCTTCTCAATTAATTGATTAATCGTTTGCCCTATAAAATGTCAGAAAACAGTGAAGAATGCCCATCATAATTTCCTAAAGCTCCAGGGGACGCCATCTAATTGCTTGTGTTGTCAGATCAACAGTCCAACACTGTCAGTTTACTATCACATAGACAAAGAAAAGATTTAGAAGCTGGAACCAGGGCACGTTTGGCATTTTTACTTGAAAAATGACTTTAAAGATTAATGGAGTATCAAAATAGCTGCTCAGTGTAAAACTTCCCTGTTTCTTGTGTTTTCCTCCACAAAGCCTGTAACTGTGCATGGAGCACATTATCTGTATTTTAACATGTTAATTTCACACACTTTCATTAAACCAGACTGAATGAGCCAAACAGGGCGTCTTCACTTTAGTTCAAAACATTAGTGGGATCCTTTTTCAGATGACAGCAGGGTGGTATGACGTGTAGGAAAATCATTCATCAAGTAGCCGACCAAAGAGAAGCACACATTACTCAGCCTATGCTCATGATCTATGAAGTGTTGCACATAGTACCTGAATCACTTGCAGCCTCTAGCGATATGTAGAACAAGCCTAGTAATGTGCAACCACCCCTGAAGAACAAAGTAGTTCTTGCTGTCCAATAACTGCCATACTTGAGTGACAACAGGTGCTCTGCTGCTTGGTTTCAAACCTGCCCGTCTGCTGCTGCACCACACTGTGAGCTCATACAGTATGTTCTTACAAATCTGTGACTATCGCTGTGGTTTAATGCACATTTGTGTTGTCATTTATTTTCATTATCTTCCTGATGCGATTAGCGAATGACCCACAGACAGCACACGCTAAGAGATTAATGCCTGCAGTGTGTTTTCATGCGGACGTGGCTGCTGTTTTTAGCCTCAAACAAACTGACTCATACCCTGTGATGAAGGATTCTGTAAGATGTTCATATTTGTGCTGCACCAAGTGTTGCTTTTGTGTTTTCTTTCTCTTTGCTCTGTGAGGGTTTCCCTCAGCACGGACCGGCTGTCAGCAGTTGATTCCTTCTTTAAAGCAGCCGGATGTCACAGAGCGATGTTTTTTTTGAAAGTGTGCTGGGTTACTGTAACGTTCATACAGCATGAGAGACATTTTACACTTGAAAATGAAAACAGAAAATCCTTATGGTCTGGAGGATGTCTGAATATCAATATGTCTGTGATGAGCCACTTCCTTCACCAACAAGCCATGCAAAATGCCAGTTATTTTTATGCAAATTGTGCTGTGTATTTGTAATTTGCTGTAATGTATTTCATTGTATTCATGTTGGCTGCAACCTTTAAATCCTGGTTATGGTCAAAAGAATATGAATGACACAAATATGCTTCTCTTTCTCGCTTCCCATATTTTTCAAAAAATTCCATTGTGATTTCTGTGTGTGTGTGTGTGTGATGTTTATACGTTAAGTTGCATGTAAAAAGAAACAGATTCAAACAAACCAAATACTGCTGAACGAACAGTCGTTTCACCGACTGCTTAATTTTGTGACTGGACTCTGCTTATTCATGACTTCTACACATTTTGTATTTAAATACTTGTGAGGACCCTCATTGACATAATGTATTCCCTAACCCTGACCTTGCTCTGCATTTATATCATCGCGGGGCTATCATAGTTATGAGTTTCCGACTTGTAAATAGCATTAAGTCAGAATCCAAGTTGTAATTCCGACTGGGAAAGTCAGACTTTTCTGAAAGCGGTCATATACAATGTGATCTTATGGGATGGCGTATAAATAGCACGACACTTTTAAGGACACGTGTCATATCTACGCATTTTAATCTTTACGTGTGTCATTTAATGCTGTTGAGTTTTGGACATGCAGGAAAGGATGAAGTCATTGGTTGGGTTTAGGCAACAAAACCACTTGGTTAGGTTTAGGAAGATATCATGGTTTAGGTTAAAATAAGTACGTTAGTTACGTAACTTACATTACGTTACGTAAGTTAAATACGTTCCGTAAGTTAACTTACGTACGTAACTTAAAATAAGTCAACGTTGACTGTTGGTTTCACACGGGACACAAACAGAGGTCTCCTTGGTGAAAGTCCTGTGTTTGTTTGACTCATTCATCCACTCCGACCTCCTCCTTTGCAACTTCGTCGCTCTTTATACTACGTCACCTGACATTTCTTTCTCAATGACATTTGTGCGTTAAACACAGCCAACCATTACATCTACATGCCTAACCACAACCAAACTCAAACTCACACCTTAACCCTAAAACCAACTTAGCGCTCACACACAGACTGACTCTGCAGTCACAAACCTTTCTCTCTCTCATAAATGTGGAGTTGAGCTCAGGGATAGACGATTATGGAGCTGAGCAGTCGGAGCTGCAGCCTCTCAGTGACTCATCCAGCAGAACAACTCCATGTCTCTCAAGCGCATGAAAAGTTGAAAAAGTGAATCATCTAAAAGCTCAAGTTATCATTTTCTCCTGATGTGTTACAGGAAGAGTGAGTGCACTATGAGACTCCTACGATTTCCTACATTAATCTGTACAAGATTCAACCTTTATTGATGCCGATCAGCCGGTCAGATTTCTGCATGTTTCTGTACAAAAGTTATATAATTCTGCCTGTTGATCTTTTATTGGTTTATGTTTATTATATACCATATTTACACACTACAGTTCCAATTTCAGACTAATTTAATTCATTTTCCATTAAGGACACACATTGCAATCCCTTTTTTTTAACAGATGAAGCTGTTGATATTCTATATTTTTCTTATTGTCAACAAATCCCATGAAAAGACCAAAACCAACAATGTGTTAGCACGTCTCTCAATACTTTCCGTGTTCCCTCTCATGTCTATGGGGCTCAAAGTTCCTGCACACCATAAAGTTTTATTGACAGCTGTGAAGGATCAAACTACTCTTTGCCGTGAAAGAACCACAGATTCCTTCATAAATCCCTTGTTTTAAAAAAATGGCTTTAATATGATTGACTTGACATGACAGTTCAGGTGAGCATTACAGGTAACTTAAATTCACATTTGTTTAATTAAACACCTATAGATTTGACTTGATTAAATTTAGATTCCCCTCACAATAATGTTTCACTAGTATGACTATCAAAAACTAACAGTATCTCCTTTTAATCTAATCATAATACAGAGACATTAATATCAAACACAGACAGAGAAATTAATAGACTTCTCAGCCTGGTACAAATTTTTTTTTCAAATCTTGCATTTTTAAAACAAAAACAAGGATATCTCCTTTTAACCAGTTCCTGTCTCTGCTGTTGCTACTGGCGCTCAGCAGCCAGATGAAAAAGAGTGATGCCTCATCTCCACAGGATCCCTGTCTGGGATAATAGAGCTGCTGTCGCCTGACCCTCTCTTGGCCCCACATGTAAATATTTGTCATTCCCTGTGAGCTGAAGTGCACCGCTTCCCCTCCTTTGGAAAACAAGCCTATTATTATCATCTTTTTTCCCTCGCGGTGAGGGGAAGGTTTTGTGGCTTGATGGGCGTGTAAATCAAGATGGGTTCATCCTTATGTGATGCTGTTATATAACTGTGGAAAATGGTTTGAAATGGCCACATTGGGTCTGCTATGGAGATGATTTTGTATATTGTTGCACATTTTTGATTGATTTGGTTGTTTATACATTTTCAGGCTCAGAGTGTCACTTTTAGGAAATATACGTGATAGCTGATAAACATAATAGAAATTTTCTAAAAAACATTTTCTCTGTTTCATCCAGTTTGGTGTTCCACAAAAAACGCGCAGGTTAATTGGATGAAATGTTTAAGAAAATGAGGCCAATTAAGAATTGAGAGCTCGTTCCATCTCCTCTTCAGCCGTGGCAGCGACTGGTGATCAGGCTCTTTGTGGCTAATTTGACTCACTTAGTTTGAGTCACTGTGTTATTCACAGCGGTGTGATTAATCTCCAACAAGAGACATTTGGAGAACTGGAGTGGTTTTTAAGAGGTTTTCGAATATGAGAAAAAAAAGTGAAGCAGGGTTCAGTAGTATTTTATTTGCAAGGAACATTTAGGAGAAATTAATTTCTTTAATCGTCTAGATTTAAACCAAAACTCATATCTCATCCATTTTCAGAAGTCACGATGATCACTATGAAGCCATTTACCCCACTTAGCAGAACAAGCTCCATATTAATGATTCCTACTCTGTGTAACACGGTGCAGTTATTTATTCTAGTCTACATTTACAGCTAATTACATCGTCATCCTTTTCCAAATGGAGATTTATTTGCTGGGGAGAGTTTTGAACCGGTGAGCTTCCTCGCTCTGCAGCCTACAGATCCGACAACTTTTTCATTGTTATTCCACCTCCTCACCTGACAGATGATTGACTGAATGTATCATTTATATACATACAGTATGCGCATTTGTGTGTGTCTGTGTGAGTGTGTGCATTTGTGCTACATACTCAATATTTGTGAAAAATTTCAAGAGAGTGCTCTGTGTTTCAGGAATAAATGTGCAAAATAATGTGAACTGCTACAGTTTGTAATTTAGTGAACCTACAATTCCAGACTTTGTTGAAGAAAAGTTTCACCTCTAATAGATACAGATGTTGCATGCATGTGTATTTTCCTTAGCATTGTCATTTTTTGAGTTCTTTAATTTTAGCTCTATGCATTTGTTCTCAGTTTCCACGTACTGTATAACAAACCTTTGATTTGTAATTTCTCCCTCTTTTTCTCCATTTTTTCTGCTTAAAACTGGCAGCTTAAGAGGAGCAGTTTATGTTCATGTCGTCACGTGTCAGCTGAGTTAATCTTTTACCTCAGTTTTTAATGAGACCTTTTTCTGACCTCACCAAAACTCCACATTGATTTTCTTCAGTAAACAGCTGCCCTCTGTAAAGTTTGATAGTGGATTAGATATAATTGGAGTTGTGGCTTTCTAATGATTCACTCCTGTATAACCACTTCTGGCTACAAGCTGAAACTCAATACCTAGCTTGACGTTGGCTGTTGCTGGTCAATGACAAATCTTTGTTTTGATTGTACACACAACCACAATGCTTCTCTTAAACCAGATCAACCAATATTCAATACCAATGCAATATCCCCATGTCTCCAGTGAGCTGCCATATCACACAAGCGGCAGACAATACCCAGAGAGCCAAGAGGAAAATATCAAGCTTCGTCAGAGACCCTTTCCCATGTGTTGACTCAAAGCAGAGGTGGCTGTTGTAGCCATCGATCCGTCCACTTTCAGGGAGCTTTGGCCCACTGGGTGCAGGACTCTGGATTGCCCCCTTAAGCCTGCATTCATTAGGGTCAGTGCTGGGAGAGATTGAAGTGGGGAGGAGTGTTTGCTCGGTGCAGCCCGTTGTTAAAGCCGTCTCCATGCTGAGGGAAAATGACGTGTTAAACGAGCAAGTGTGGAAACCAGCAGTTAGCGGTGGATAATTGACCTCGGATGCACATCATTGATTTTAGGAATGCTGTGGTGTTTTAATGC
The DNA here is from genome assembly GCA_003416845.1 of Oplegnathus fasciatus. NCBI lineage: Eukaryota > Metazoa > Chordata > Actinopteri > Centrarchiformes > Oplegnathidae > Oplegnathus > Oplegnathus fasciatus. The sequence continues at coordinate 1,718,721 of NTHP01000042.1, read as the reverse complement.
TGCAGTTTCCAGTGGCAGTTATATTGCGTGGCATAGATGGAATTTTATTTTAGAGAGGAGGAGTGTGGGTTTTATTTGCATGTATGAGGGCTCAAATGATAATTTTAGTAGGGCTGTAGACTCATACACTGCATGCATACCTGCACTCATCAAAAACATTTTTTCCATTTTCCCAATTTCCCAAGTTCATTTTATTTTAACATTAAATTAACAACAAATCCCACTCAGATTAATATTTTTATAATTGACCCCTCTCGAAGCCCTGCACCCCTACTTAATGTTACTACACCTGTCAAGCTTTCCAATTTAGCACATACATATGCAGTTTACAGTGATAACGTGTGAAAAATTTTTCGTGGTAAATCTGCAAAAAATGGGTTCTTGACTTGTTCTTGTGTGTTTGGTTTTTTTGGAAAGGTGATTACAAAAAGACGCCACCCTCAAAACCTTTTGAATACAGACTATCTCTCTCGTTATTTAAACCTATTCTATAACCTATATTTTCTTATAAAAAAAGAAGAAATAATTGGAAAAAGGAGAAATGCTATAAAGAGAGCACAGCCAACTTAAATGATCTGTCTTTGTCCTAACAACCAGTTTGAATTTATGAGTAACCACTTCCTCAATTTTCTACTGATTAAGCATGTTATTTCTTGTGGACGAGGCAGAGATGAGTAAGGTTTTCTCATATAAATCAAGTCAGGCTTTAGTCAGCGGGCCGGTCAGCACAAATGACTTCCCGGATCTTAGACAATACTGTCCTCAACAAGCAGTGTCTGTGTGATACTGAGTACATTTGTTGCACGAATGTGGTTCTGTTTATACTGTAATTTGTACTTTTCATTTTTATATCAATAATGAGCAACTGCTATGAGACCAAACGGTCAGTTTCTGTTGATTTCCTATCAGCAAATCAATTCAGAGGCAGGAAATTGAATTTTCTCTGCATACACCAATCAGTAGAGGTGAATGAACTCTGGTCTGTGCCACTATCTATCTATCTATCTATCTATCTATCTAAGCATGTTGATGTGTGTGTGCCAGTAAAATCGCCCATGTTAAGATTAAAACCACATCTCTGGTCTGTACTCAAACCCAGGTTCCTCTTGCTGTTAAACCACTGTGACACATCTCCAAAGTGAATAAACTAACTCTGACTTGCGTCATTTTTCTGTGTTCATTTCCCCCACAGTACCCGCATGCAGTCTCTCCAGGTCGACTCGGTCCAGCGTTGGATGGAGGACCTCCGCCACATGACGGAGGTAGAGTGTATGTGTGTGCTACAGGCCAAACCCATCGGGGTGGAGGAGGATGCCCAGCAGGGAGAGCTGATTGTGGCCTCCGGGGTCGGTGCAGGGGACCACGTGGCCAGGAACAACCTGCAGACACTCCTCCGCCGAGCGCTGGTGGTCAGCACGGAGCTCGGCAAGATGTTCCAGCGACTGGAGAAAGGACGCTGGCAGAGGGTCCACAGCACCGCCGTGAGGGCGAACTGCCACGTGCGTTCACTGGTGCACGAGTACAGCGCCGCCCGAAGTACACCGCCTGAGATGCAGAAGGTGACTGATGCTTTGAAAGCTTGTAACATGCCACCCACTTCCAAAATCAGTTTTGATGACACACCAATTAAGACATAATAAGGACATAAAAAAGTCTAGCATGAGATCTGTTTATATTTTGCTTGGGCTCATCAGTCTAACAATACAAACTCCAAAAGCCATCAAGTGACTGTACTGTCACTGCCAAACTAAATGTATACTTTTGTATACTAAAACGGTTTTTAGATCTTCAAATTCATGCAATTAAAAAGTTGTAGTCATATTTCCCCCACAAATATACTGGTGTTGTCCTTCTTATAGACTTCCACATCCATTGGGCCTTTTAGTATCAGTCATCAGTGATTATTTATTAAACACCAAAAGCCAAAACAGAGAGAAACTTGCAAGTTAGATGGCAAAGTCATCAGATCTTTGCAGATAAATAATGAGACCATAAGGGGCAATAAGTTAATGACAAGAGAAAACAGCAACAAATTGTAAAAGGCTGATACCGGTGTTGCTAGATTGTTTCATGGGGCTCACACATTTGCCCTTTGACTCAGAAGAGATCACGATGTTTGTTTTAAGAAGAAAACTAACTATATCAATGATCAAAATGTCATACCTCGTGAAAAATGTTGTGCTGCTCAGTAGACTGAGAATTCAGTTTATTAAAATGCTGTGAATTAAAACTGAGCTCCAATTAATCCACATCGTAATTAAGTAATTATCTATTGTGTATGAAGCACTGGACAGCTTTCTAGTCAAAGTCAGTACCTTCAAGCATCGCATGTGGATTACTCATCTCATTTAAAGGAGGGAAATGTTTCTGTATAGAGTAAACTTTTATACGCAGCCGTTTATTTTCATGCGTGTTCCTTCTCTATGTGTTTTATCACATCATGATGTGTTCTTTTGTTCCAGTATGAGAAATCTCTGCTGGAAAAGTGTATGGAGCTGACCAATATTACAGAGAGGTAAAACACTACACAGCTAATAGCCAATCATAAGACAAAAAGAGTAAAAAGTGGGTTTATGTGGAACATAATCCAAAATGTCCATTCACCCACAGGTGCCTTCACACCGATGATGAGTTCTTCCTGAAGTCCATGAGGGAGGCCATCCACGAGATCCTCACGGATGTCAGTGATTCCTTCAGCAACATGATTGACATGGCTTTAGCCAATGAGATCCGGGTATGCAACTGAATTTTAACCCCCAGCTCTGAAATTCTTACCCAACATATTCCTTCCGTGTTTCTATTTGAACTCCTCCACATGCGCTCTGTTAAGTGTGGAACTGAGGCCAGTTTTGAGTGCATGTAAGCCCCTTTTTTCTGTGAATAATAATGGCCAATTTGAGTTTTATGCAGTTAACACATTATGGTAATGGGTTGACATTTGGCTCATTTTTGCTTCTTCACAGGGCTGTTTGAGGGTTTGTGCTTGGTTTTAGGGTTAAGATTAGAATGAGGTGTGTGTGTGTGTGTGTGTGTGTGCACCAGTGAATCAATTGTTACCCAGTTTATTCACTTACAGTATAATAGGTTAAATGGAAATGTAAACATGCTGCAGGTCAGTATTATGTGGATTACATCATCTTTGATCGAGACAGAGAGTTAATGGATGCAGTAACTATTTATAGGTCTAATAACTTAATCTTGAAATCAAACACCTGTTTCTGTACACGTGTACCATGCTTATGTTTGTGACCCACTTGCCTCTTTCATACAGTTTGATCAACCTTTGTTACATTTGTTATACAAGAGTGCTTTCAAAATGATTTTACATTTGACATGAAGCAACACTAAAAGATCCTGAAGCTGAGAGTAAAAGAGTAAAGAAAATGCTGAAATTGTTCAACACTTGGTAAATAAACAAAGCCTTTTATCCAGGCCATCTAGTGGTATCATTTGGGCTCAATGAAACGGCATATATGGTGTGAAATAAAAATCATCCTGCAGCTGTTGGCGCCACGGAAGGCAAACAAACAAACTAAAACTTTTGTTGTAAGGATAATTTGAAAGATGCTATCATTACAGAAAAATCCGACAAGTAGTGTCGTAAAAAATCCCTTTAAAGTCACCATTTAAAAGCAACAGCTATGGACTGGGTCAGTAATAAGAATTATGCAATGATCTTCCTTGCAGGTCCTGATCAAACAGATTGACTCATCGGACAACGTTCACACCATCGGCAGTGCCATTAGCAACCTGCTGTCCCTCACCCAGGACGGACCTCAGCTCTGCAGCATCATTGCCAAGGTACTGTGAACACACTAGTGGACTCTGTACTGTCTTGTCCTGTGCTGACAATGGTTACACCACCTTGGTCATGAGTTTGATTTGGGTGGAGATTCCTTTCAAGGCCGGGACCACCAACACCCATTGAAATGTCTCTGTCTGAGATGAATCCGTCTCCAATGATGCATTTGATTGCGCAAAAACCCGTGAGGTCGGAGATCCTGACGTCAGTGACAAGTCAGCAGCATGATGTATTATATTCTTAGGCCTGCAATTTTCCCACCCAGTCTTTGGCAGAGACATTTGATATTATATCTACACCCCTTGAATTATTCTAGACACGCCCATGTTATGATCAGCTCCACCTTTTGCCAGTGTTCATCATCCAGACCAGCAGACCTGCAGCTATCTCTTTATACATGCCTCTAAAAAGCTATTTAACTGTGAGATAAGACAAGACAGACCAGACAGCAAGTCTCAATTGGACATTAGTTAGCCGGCTGCTTCCAGGATAGATAAGACTCTTCTTGATGGACCACACACAGATGGAATAACACACACTCCTCCTTCCCTGCCAGATTGTCACGATCAATACTGTCAGCTCCCATTAGGAGTGAGCACTGATCGCAAATGCAGGTTGCTCAGGCATCTTTACCTTTCAATTCGCTCCACCTTACTTAACTCCCGTTGTAGCGCCGCTGGCCGAGCCCTCAGAGACGTGTCTGAAGGAAACCTGCCTGCCAATGGCTGCTAATGAATACCCTTAACAAAACATCCTCCACCTGCCATCTGAATTAATTAGCTTGCACCAGTCTGTCTGTCACCCTCTCACATACACACCCTTTACAGTAGTGCGTATCTTCTGGCTCATATCCGAGCATCATTATCATTTTCCGCAGCCTGCTGACTTTACTCATGCACTCGTTTTGGATAACTGCAATTAAGTGTTGAAATATTTGGGTGGGGACGTGATGTTATCCGCCTTCTCCATCTCTTTACCAGTGTTGCTGTTAATAGACAGTGTTTAGTGAGTCATGTGCTGTGTGTGGAGAGGCGAGGGGAGGTACGTTAAATGTGTGGTAGTGAAGCAGGCAGCATGATAAACAGAGATGAATCACTGTGTATAAATCCAGACCAGGATTAAATGGGTTTGTAGATTTTAGGTTTCATCTTGTTGGTTTTATTCTGCTGGAAGTACCAGATGCTTAGAGTTTAACAATGTTGAGCAGCATAATGGATGCCAGGCGGTTTAAGGCGGTGGCAGCTCCTCAGGGAAAATGAGAGTATTGTGTGATAATTAAGTATTAATTTTAGGTGGATGTGGTAATTTACATCCATCTAGCTTACATGATGACAATAGCAGACAATTTTGCTCATTTTGCTTGTTATTTCCTGCAAATACATCAGCTTCCATGGCAGGGTTGTTGTTAGGTCATAAAGTAATCCCATGGATTTTGTAAAAGAATTCAAATGTAATCAACAAATGTATATTTTGAGGACTGCCCAACATAAACTAAATAAGTGTTTATTAAATGAAAGATTTAGGTTCTTAAAGTTGTATTAATTGATTTTTTGGTTGTGTAACTGTAAACACAACTTTTAATGGTCATATGAAAAACTTGTTAGCAAACACATCAGCATTAATTTGGAGTCATGTTACACGCAGTGTAAGAGCTTTTTTACTTAAAGTAGCTGCCTGCTGCTGGAAACGACACTAATGAGAGCCGTGAGACTGAACCAAAACTGTAAAGTTGAGGGCCGTAAAACCAAAACAATGAGCTGAAAGACGCTTTAAAAAACGTATTAGAATTGAGGGGAACTGCAGAGTCGAGTGATGATTCACTGTGAGTTTGTCGCTACAGTATAAGCGACTCCTTTCACGTACAAGCAGTAATTTCAACAATGTTTAATGTAAAAATCTTGACTTTGGCAGCTTTTTAAAAAATGTGTAATAGATTAGATTTGAACCGATTTTTTGGCAAGTGAGTGAGAGAATCTATTTGAAACTTTCAGTTGGAACTAAATAAATTATTTACTTTAAAAATGTTTGTTCCATTAACTTGTGAATGAGTTGTTTAATTTGTTTGCGTATATTAAATTCAATATATACATGACAATAATGAAAAGAGCAGCACAAATTCATGATTTCAAAACATATTCCGCGTCTTATTCTCATGTGCCTCATAATGTATGTGTGGCTTATACTATTACAGGATGTGGCTCCTTAAAAATGCTTTTCTGTAATTGAGAATCAGTGACTAGTCACATAATCGTGACTGATTCGTCACGACTGAATAACCTGCACCCATCTGGCATATCAAGCAGGTCTGCCTGTATCTGATGACCCACTCATAATGACAAAAACAAACAAAATAAATGTTTCACATATTTATCTCAAAAAGCCTTTCAATATTTGTTCCTTAATCCACCAAAACAAAACAACACATTTTCAGGTAATTTAGATTCTCATTTTCACCTCATCTGCATGTCTTTGGACTTTGGGAGGAAACAGAAGCACCAAATAACACGGTGAGAACTCCACACAGAAAAGACCAGGGCTGAGTTTACTGAAAAGAAAAATGTTATATGAGCTGACAGTGTTTAATACTGAGCCATGTGCCTCCTCATAAATCAAACAGCAGCTGGAATATTAGAGAGAGACTGTGTCATGATGTACAACTGAGTGTGCTGTCTCAGTATTTACCTACTGTCATGATGGATACTGATCTAAATGTGTCCATGTTGGCAGGCTCCTCATGTGTGTGTCCTTGCTCTTTATAACACTGAAGGCTCTGCAGGGTGTGCAGGCATGACGTGGCAATAATTTAGGCCTGGTGAGAGGCAGCGTGTCATCAAAACTACGTGGGTAGGGAGGGCAGAGACGTTTAAAAATACATCACAACAGATGATGTTCAAGTAATGTCTGTGTTAAGATTATACCGCACAAAGGCAAGGGATAATCTTTGTCTCTCTCATTCCTTATTTAGATGAAAATGAAGTGTTTTTCTGAGTCTAGCAAGCATTATGATTTAGTTTTGTCTACCAACCTTTTGTTGAACACAATGAGGTCCTTGAGACTTTGATTACATTTTTACTCACTAAACTTTTTGTTTGCAAATCAAGAAGCAAACTGCTTGCAACCTCTTGCAACTCATGAAACTGCAGGCATTGTGTGAGCAAGTACAACAGACCAGAGCACAGAGTTCAGTTCAGAAAACTATGAGATGGAAAGAAATTACACGCTGTGTAGGCCCGTGCATGCAAACACACGGCTAGAGAGGCGTTTTTAGACAAGAAGTCAAGTTTCACATGATTATGTTAGTGCAGCAAGTACCAAAAAGCATGAGTGTGAGAATAAATGCGTTCTATGGGCTTCATTGAAGGAATGAGGATGAAGTCAGTGGAAACAATAGAACTGCAAGTTGTTTGATGGGGAACGACCAACAAGCCCAACGATCTGTGAAAAAGAAAAGCAGGAGAAAATCTGTAAAGATGAAACAGACAGAAAGGCGCTTCTACAAACTGATGATTGTCTGAATAAAGCTGTCTGGTAGTCAGGCTGGAAATCTTATTTTTCCTCTGATCCATTTCTGATTTAGAGTGGATAAATAAAGATAGCTAAATGCTATAAATGAGCACACATTTTAAGGCACACTAGTCTTAAAGTGAAAAACTTCCACACACTTTCTCATTTATTGCTGGTTTATTTCATGTCTAAGTTACCTTTATCAGGTATATGAACATGTGTCACTCAGATTCCATATGCTAGTGTAGCTAGATTAGACAACAACAAAAATTAGCTTGATCGGTACGTGCAACACTAGGATGAAACAGAAATAGCCATCCAGGTAACATTAAGACAAGACTAAAAGCCCTACCTTACATCCAGCGTAAAAGCGGCGCACAGCGTACCGCAACTGTCTTTGCTGATTTCTAACCGACGCAGTTGTCATTTTCACGCCCAGCGCCCACGTTGTGTAAGTAGCAAATGTACTTGCGCCCATCTGTGCGCCCTTGGCCATGTTGGCCTTAAAATGAGGTGTGGTCCAGCGCATTGTTGGCGCCTTGCTATCTTGAGGCAGCAGAAAGCGGTATTTTCCTGCTATTTAGAGGGTGCATTATTTAGGCGGGTTGACAACGTGCGTACACTCACGCAGGATTGACGGATTTGACAAGTTGGAGAACCGAACGGTTTTTCCTCAGCAGTAAACCGCTCGGTTCTCCAATTTACCGAATCCGCCATTTAAATAGCAATGCTCCAGGTGCAGGTGCACCTGGCTTTTAAAGGGAATGGGAATTGACTCTCTGACTGATTTAATTCATGTTATGCCCAAAACACACCTATGATTAATAAAGAGACTAAATACAACCCTTTTGCTCCTTGCGCCTTACTTTGTACCCAGATTATGTGCCATTTAACCAGCAAAAGAAAATGCAAAGGTGTAGTTGTATTTTGTTCTCTGGTGGTGTTAAATACCGTGTTTATGGAAATCTTTGATATCCAGGAGCAGTATTTAGCTAACTAAGTTTAGTCAATTAAACTTTTTAATTTTTAAAGTCACAAAATATTCCCACATGATGATTTAAAACCAAAGAATTAAAGCTGAAAAGTACATTAAACCATTCGGAGATTCTTCACAGACTCACTCTGAACATTATTTCTGAAAGCTAAAGCAACATTTGCGTCACAGAAAAACAACAGGATCAACAGCCTCTCCATCACTACCCGAACACAGCTTGAATCAGCCTGCGAGCCTCTCTGGAGTTTCAAAAGGTTTACTGAAAACTGTCTGTCGGCGTTGGCAGTTCTTCCAGGTACGGCGGAACAATATTGCGTAGGCAGCGAACAGGTTAGAGTGGTCAGGCTGGAGGGCAGGATGATTATTCACTCCAAGTCCCAGCAGCATGGCCTTTGCAGCATATGAGACATGCCAGCCCAGTATAATGGCCTTATTAGGATAATGGTGGTAGTTACAGGCTTCGTCTTCCTCCTGGTAATTCTATCTATTTGCACGCTGAATAGAATTCAATACCTGCAAGTGTTTTTTGTCAGAGGGGTGCTTTAGTGTAGACATGGAGCCAATGCAGGAGTTATTTTTGTTTGTTTACACCAAGCATAATCCAACAGAAAATGCTCAGCTATTATGGCTAGCAAATCATCTTTTTTTTCAGCTCAGTGTTTTCCATTCATGAAATATGTATATTTTGGCTGTTTTTATCTGACATGATAAAATGTGTGAGCCATTTGATAGGTTCTGTAGTTGGCAGGCTCACTGATTAAAGCTGGCCAAATCCATCGGTCATTTCGGGTCTCCTGGACTCTTTAAAACCAGCATGCTGCTATTGCCTTAGATTTTCGGGACCTGTTGGCTCTCCCAAGCAACAGTCTAGCAAGGAGAAATTTGATCCATCATTTTGCACAATCATGTGTGCTTCAAGACAAGAGCTGATTATGACGTATGGTGTGTCATTTGGTGGTATGAAGCCTAATGTCAGGCCTGTGGAAGTCTCAAAAGAGCTGTACTCTCACTGAAAGTTGTTTTCCAAAACTTGCCTTTTTGTCTCGCATTAACTTGTGATGCAGAAACCCTACAAAGAACTAATTTCACCAAACCAGCCTCCACTCGTTAAATAAACAAAACAAAAATCTTCACATGAGAACTTAGAATACCTCATTATGTGGTGTTGTTGGGCATTCTTAATGGAAAGATTCTTCCAAACTATGGGCTTTTAAGCATTTTGTTAAATACATGATATGTAACTGGTTTTTACATTTACAATATAAGAATGTGCAACCCTGCCTGCTAGAAATTACGCTTATATATTACTAAATTGGTTTCCCAATTACGTTGTGCTGTCAAATGTAATCGCTGCCTGGATTATGTTCACAGACAACGTTTTTCTGAGTGAATAAAGCGTTACATTCATCTTCCACTCGGGGTGGATGGTGGGAGTACAAAGCGCAGGATGTTGACTCCACCAAGTGAAACTCAAAGTGAGCCCAAGCGAAATAGAAGAAAAAAAATCAATGGTTGTAGGGTGTTAAATGAAGGCAACTTCAAGTATTTTACAGTTTCTTATAGTCCCCAACAGGAATTTAAAAAAAGAATGTAGAAATATCCAGTCTACGCCTGTCCATTATGCATACAGTCCCTGGATTACTCCAAATGAGGACATAAATAAAGCAATAATAATAAATAATAATGATAATAATACAGGCTTAATACAGAAAATATCACATAAGGCAGTGAAAAATGAGGGATGAGATAAACCACATACATAAAGACTATGCAAAACCAAGTTATTATTCCTTCTTATTGTACCACATCTATATTCAATGCTATCACCTTTTTGTCCAACTTAACACATTTATCAATACAGAGTTGGTCTCTCCATTTCATAAATGTATTTAACAATTGAATGAAAACAGGTTTTTTAAAAAAGTGATCAACCAAGGATTCAGCAGCTTTAGCTTATTCGAAGACACCTGATCGAGACACACACAGTCGCTTGAAATGTTTTTACTGTTGTGGGAACTGAACTTATCACCATTTAGCAGCAGTGCAGATTTATGGAGATATATTAGATATATTACGCACTGTAGACCTTTCCTGAGGCATGAACATCAAATTACTTTGTCTCCTTCCACAGGAAGGAGCTGTGGTAGCCCTGTTTAAGATCTGCAGGCAGGACCGCTTCAGAGACCTCTACGCTCACGCTCTGAGAACAGTGGCTTCCATCTGCTGTGTGGAGGAGGGAATCAACCAACTGGACAAGGTAAATCTCCCTCTCTCTGTCACACACACAACCAAACCTTTGAAATTAAAGAGACAGCCATTCATCAGTTTTATATCATACCAAAGGAAAAGACAAAAACAAAAGTCAAGATCATGATAATAATAATAGCTGATTGGACAGCTTTATTTAATTTGTTTAATAGAAGTGATCATTCACGAGGGACAATGCTCACTGATTCACAGTTCAATGAGCCACAGTTGGCCTTGAAGGCAAATTTTCATCTGTATTTTACAATGGGGAGGAAAATGGTACCTGAGCACATTATAATGGCAAGTGGGTACATGGATGTGCATAAGACACACAGAGAGAAAGAGAAAGTGAAATGATATTCATCTCAAGTAAGTACAGTACTTCCAGTAAAAGACTCCCTCCAGTCCAGACAGATTATGTTTACACTGATCAGCTGAAGTTGTAGCTCCTCTTCCCGGCAGCACAGCATAGTCTGTCTACTGTTGTACACATTCAGCCATGCTCTCACTCCCCATGTTATGACTGGGAGCCTAGTTTATTTTCACAGGTGAATGTGTGCCAACAATGGCAGCAGGAGGAGGAGGCTTGGCCGCACAGAAACAAAGTGTGTGATCATGGCATGGAAGGATCAACAGTCAAATGAAGGGTTTAGCAGGGAAAAAAAAGCATTTGTTTCGTTACTGGGCAATGAACTCATCCGTCACTTGTAATAGGGTGTCCTTTAAACATGATTTAAAATGATCTATACATTGGTTTCAATTTACAATATTTGATATAATTACCATTTAAACATGATGAAACTAGAGCTAGTAATTAGCTAAATTAAGACCACGCTTCTTAAACACCTTGTTGATTATTGTCAGGCTGAGGATCCTCTTTGGTGGCATGTTGCAGGTGATTTTACCTTCTACTACTGGCAGACTCAATTGGAAAATGCAATGTAGAAACTGGCAGGGAGTGCCAATCTTAACAGCAATAGTGTTTTTGTTTATGTCTCATAATGAATAATTGATGTTACATGTTGCAACATTACATTGTTTTGGAGGTAAAAAGTTGACACAAACAGCCTCTGTGGCTGTATTGTTACTTTTTTGGGGAACTTTTAACTGCAGTAGTTGAGTTCTCCAGCTCTTTATTTACTTGATTAAATTTTCATGAATGAGTTCACCAAGTTCAGTTACGTCAGGGCAGGGGAACCGCTGTTAAACTCTGGTGTATAATTTTAGGATAGGAGACAGTGAGAAAATAGGATTGGGTTTGTGTTATTTTCTGATGATAGAAGTATACACAATAAGATGAGTCATGACTTGCAGTGAGTCTCTGTGGTTTGCAGAGATGAGATCATTATATGGAACCTTCTGACCGCTGAGCTGACAGGTCAAATATTTAGACCCGAATGACTTCTCACTGTGTTTGTGTAAAGGAAAGATGGTGAAACAGGGAGAGAGAAAGCTAATGATACATCCTTCTTTGGTTGTCCTTGTTTGTTCTCTATCGAGAATTCAACCAAAATAAACAACAGACGCACCTGTGTCAAGCGAGCGTTTACAGAAAGACAAATATAACCTGATTCCGGCGAATAATGATGCCACAACGGCGTCTGTGTTCACATATAGAGCAGCTGGGACAGCATGAATCATCCGAGTGTGAAAACTCTTTAACGGGAACCAAAGTCCGCCCCAGATTAGCAGCCTCGTCCCGGGAGAGAGGCTGTCAGGCAAGTCTACGCTACCAACCGCTCACCAGCGATCGCTCAGGCTTGAGAAACACAACTGTCACTGTTGAAGGGTGATCGAGAAAAGGGGCCAGTGTGCATCTGCACTGCTCATTGGTTGATATACTATATACTTCTTTATCCCCAACTGGAGCATTATGTAATCATAACATGGTGAATGGGAAGAGTATTGATTATGAGCACAGCTGTTCAAGATGTACAAAGAAAACAAACTTCTACATGAAGTATGGAGGCCTGATGACGGCAATATTGTATCACAGTCAAAGTCAAATCTTTGCCTCACAATCAAGGTTCAGGCTACACTGAAAGAGATTAATTTCAGCCTACAGTTCTAAAATGTAAAGTCAACACATGTCATTTGACGTAGCACACATCAGACACGCCATACTGACAGATGAAGAAGTCCAGATACGGTAGCCTGGGTGATAAAATCGCTGCTTTTCTGGAACGTCTTCACGTGTTGACGCTAAGCGGCCTGACATGTCAATCTGCGATGGTGCTTGCTTGTGTGTTGCCCTTTATAATCAGCAGGGCTTCCAATCACTCCAGGGTGCCATATTTTAGAAAAGAGAGTATCTGTGGGATTAAAAACTATAAACACCCTTTAATGATGCATAATTGCTGCCTCTCTGCTAAATATTCATGTAGTTTCAATTGAGAAGAAAAGTAACGAATTTAATTTGGTATGTAGGTTTAGGACTTTTGTTCTTGAAATAGAAAACCACAATTTAATGCATTTTCTATGGTCACTGGCTGGAATACTTAACAACAGGGTGGTATCAAGCAAAAACTTCCAATGAGCCGGCATCGTAAACTTTGTTATGACTCTTAAAAATGCAGAAAAGTTATTTGCCGTTGGCTCTGAGAATAAACTGAATGAGATACATCCGGTGTACGGTAAATGAGGAGTTGGGGAATATCCTATTTTAGGGAGGAGGAGGAGGAGGTGCGAGTTGGGACGGGGGGGAAACGGAGGGGGAAGGTAGATGAACGGGGGTGTCGAGAGTGGATTGTTCCACGTCAGTGGGTCGCGCTGGCACAGTGCTGCTGACGTCCACAGAGACAAAAATAGGGAAGTGCCCTGTGAAGCTCAGCGCGCTGATGCTCGTCAGCAGATAAGACTGACAGGTGTGGCTGGCTGAGAGCTGACGGTTTGCCTCACTCTGGATGCTCGTCTCTAAACTTTAGTTTTCAGGAGTGTTGGCTGATGGTGGCTGAGCATCAAAAACATTAATTTGCTCTTCAGCTAAATGATAGTAATAATGACTGTGATTGAAAAGTGACTGTAATAAAGAAACAAAATGTTTCTGATGCATCAGGTAATGGATTTTAGGTGTCCATCAGCACTCCAGGAACCACAATCCTGCAGTTTATGACTATGAATTGTAATTGATTGTGTGGATGATTTCCAGAGTGTGCGGATTTTCAACAGTTACATGTATGCAAGACTTGATGAGAACTAATGCCAACAGCAGCGTAACAATCAGCAGCTGTTGTAAAGTTTATATGAACTGTGCAATACTGCCCCCAAGTGGATGAAGATCTGTTCTACATCTCCATTATTTCCTGAAGCCTCTAATACCAAATCACATACACACACACAAGCAAACACAAGCCCAAAGATGAGATAAATATGACCTCATACCTCTGACCAAGCTTCTCTTTAAACAGAAGAGGATTTCCTGCTCTTCTATTAGTCTGAGCTCCTTTCCAAACCTGATGATGCGCACGCCCTGGGCCGATGCCAGCCAGATATACAAGAGTTTCTCAGCGGCACATTCATCCTGGAGGTGGCCATTAAATTGGAGTGGTGTGTTTTAATTGTGATGGCTTTATGGGCAGAGCTGCAAGTTCTGGCCAAGCTGACACCATGGACACTTAACTGTCTGTCTGGATGGCCAATGATGCTGCAGGTGTTTTGTCAACTCTGCAGTGCTGAGATGAAATGTTATGTGAGAGTTCAGTTCAGCAGTCAGGCCTGCAGGCAGATCCCAGTGAAAGTGATTTGTACCTCTACTATTGGGTATTTAAAATAAAATCTGCCCTGCTTAAATCAACTTAAATAATAGTGATTTTGCACGTTTTAGGTCATTTTTTAAGTTGAGTTTATTTTACATTACTAAAAGGAGGACATTAAATCACACACAATTAAAATAATGTCAAGGGACACAATAGTCCAAAACTTGTTTCCAGTGTGGACCTTAATGTAAAGAGAGTAAAGATGCAGGAGTCCAGGTAACAAAGTAACATCATACTGTACTACCAACCAGGATATTCATGGGCCTTTACAAAGTCTGCAAAAGCGTGCGGATACTCTGACCAACAAAGCAACACAGTAAACACATATATCATCTCAATTAAATGACTTCAAGTCAAATATTCATGAAATAAATTATATAAAAATTACATATGCATTTTAAATAGGATAGTAAGCTTACACTTCCAAACTTTCAAGTGTGTACTGTATGTCGTCTAATGTGTAGGTGGATGGGATCCTGTGCCTTGCGGACATCTTGACGGATGAGACCAGCGTGGAAGCAGCCAGGGCCGAGGCAGCGGCGGTCGTGGCTCAGATCACTTCACCTCACCACACGTCCACACAGCACCTCGCCAGCTTCCTGGAGAGCATGCACGACATTGTCACCGCGCTCATCAGTGAGTGAACGTGACCCTGATAATGTAACCCTGACCTCTGACTTATAGTAGACTTGACCAAGGATTGTTTTGAGATACAGGATTTGTTAATAGGTTGAAAAAATAATGACCAGTAAGTTTTGCCCACTAAAATTACAGGATTGTTTTTGTTAAATTTTTTATTTAAAGGTTCCCTATGAAATATATTTAGTACTGTTTTTCTATGAGTGGGTCCCCGTTTTGCTTATCTTGTTCATGCGCACACAGTCCTACCAATAGTGTCACACTATTCATGTACAGTACAGGTGGAAGCAACACTCCAAGATATGCTGCAATAATAATATTAAAGACAGGGAAGAAGAAGACTGCAAGCTGGTGAACATGGATCTAAACAATGGTGGATTTAAAAAAATCTGTTTTGCAAAGTTTTGTGAGGAACATTTGTTCTCTCAAGGACACACACAATGCCTTTTAGTGAATAACACTGAATGCAAACATAACTTTTGTTTGTTTACAGGAAAACTCCACGGGGCACCTTTGACTTAACTTGAGTTGACTTAAAATTAGTGAGGGTTTTAGTGTGGGTTTATTTTAGTTTAGTGCAGAGGTTTTCAAAGTGGGAGGTGAGCCTCCCCAGGGGGGCTCCAAAAAGTTTCTGGGGAGGCTCAGTGGATGGAAGTGAAAAAATATAATAATAACATACAATAGATGTTGTATAATACAAAAAGTACAATAACACAGCCAGCATGTGGTGCATGTCATGTCCTGTAATTTCAATTTACATTTTAGACCGGTAGGCTGAAATTAATCTCTTTCCGTGTAGCCTGATGTAGCTTTTCATATAAAAACATGATTGTGAGGCAAAGTTTTGCCGTCATCAAACCTCCATACTTTATGTGGAAGTCCATTTTCTTTGTACATCTTGAACAGCTGTGTTCATAATCAATACTCTTCCCATTCACCGTGTTATGATTACATAATGTTCCAGTTGGGGATAAACACACATGGTCTGATTACTGCACAGAGTCCCTCGTGTCCAAATTACAGACGAAAGGTTATTTGCTGTCAGTGCTCCCAAACACTGGAACACCCTCCCTGAGTAAATATTCCTCATTTGGAATTCATTCAAATCTCTATAAAACTCAAAACTCTACAAAACACGCAAACAAACAAATGCTAAAACCTATAAACAAGTATCACAAGTTGTCTGCTTCCCAGACAACAACGTCAAACTGGAGCAGCTAATGCGGCAGTCAACTTCATGGTTTACTTTCCTTGCATTACGTGTTATGTTAGAACCACTGTACTTAGTGAGTGATGTCTTATTCTCTCAGAGTTGTGCGAGAGCGCCTCCTGTGGTGAAGTATTCCTCCTGGCGTCTGCAGCCTTGGCCAACATCACCTTCTTCGACAGCATGGCCTGTGAGATTCTTCTGCAGCTTAATGCCATCCAAATCCTGCTGCAGGCCTGCAAAGACCGCCAGAGAGTCGACACACCCTACTCCAAAGACCAGGTACCAGGACCAGGTGATCGTACAGGGCAGCTCTTACAGTCGCTGCAATTTAGCTGCATTAGTGAACTGGTATGGTACAGGAAACAGTGTACATTTTCAAGTGACGCTCTCTGAACCAACTACAGTTAGAAAAAGCAAAAGTATATGTGTCAAACCTTTCATTGTGTTCTTTGTGTGCATTATTGTTTTAATTGCAGGTGGTGACAATCTTGGCAAACCTGTCAGTCTTAGAGCAGTGCGCTTCTGAAGTCCTCCAAGAACAAGGTAATTTTTCAGCTATGATTTTTAATTGAATGATAGATACAATTGTTATATTTTATGGGCAAAACTGCTGTTGGATGAAGGAAAAACACCAGTAAGTGTTGAAGTACTCACTAATACCCATAAGTTGATATTCAGGCAAGAAAAATCTGTGTAATTCTTATTTAATCCTCAAGATGGCAGCATCAAATAATATCTGTGAAGTAGCCTGGAAGAGCCTAAATAAAACATCAACCACTGAGTTTATGTAAATATTTATATGTACATAACAACTGTAACTGTTTTAATATTATTTTTTATCATATTTTATATAATTTAACTTTTTTATATTTTCTGCTGTTACATATGAGTCCATCCTTTATAACATATTCCATTGTCTCTATGCTTTCATTAATGTATTAATGTAAATACATGGATAGATATACATACAGTATGTTTTCATGGGTCTGGGTCATTGTGTCACAATGACGCAACCTCTGATTGTGCCAATATCAGTAATGTTCCTCACTCATTAAGGCCTTGTTTTGATATATATAGGTGCCTCACTAAGTTAGTATTTCGAAATAAATTGTATGACTTGCTCTTGCCTCCTTTAGTGAGTATTTGCATGGTTCCATCGTAGAATGAGTAGCCAAAAATATTTATTCTTTGACAGTCTGCACAATGTATTTCAAAGTCGGTTTGTTATAGTCTTTGTCCCCACAACTGTCCTGAAGCAGTGAGCCTCAGCACTTGTGGAGATCAGAGCAAATCTGAAGTATTGTGTGTAACCACCTGAGGGCCTGACTGACTACTGTATGCTGTTTTTATCTCATCTCTTTCTTCTTCTCCTTCTTTTGTTGTATTCAGTGTTTTTGGACTATTGACTTTGCTTTCTAACTGCACTTTTGGTCTAAATCATTTCTCACAGTGATGTGTTTAATCTCTGGCTCTGCTCTAATTCACCTGAGCACTTTGTTGCGTCTGAGTCTTGTGTAACTTTATGTCTGCGAAGCTTCAAACTCATCTGTTTGTTGTCTTTGGTTCCTGTTTCTGACTTACTCTTGTTCTTACCTAACTTAACTGCTGCTCTGTTTCCTGTCTTCATTTGTTTCTTATTGTTTCTTATTATTACTATAGATGTGTTGCTTCTGTACCATGTTTCTCTCTGACTCTGTTCCTTTCTATCCTTCCTGAGACTTTTTTGAATCTTTGGTTTTCCTGCCTGGCTAATCTGTACTCTCTATTATGTCTTTTAGGAATAGAGCGCCTGCTGCTGCTGCTGGGAGAAAAGCCGTCCTCTTCCAGTCCATCAGAGGGCGCCGCCTGCGAGCGTGTTCAGCAGAAAGCTGCTGTCACACTGGCCCGTCTGAGCAGAGACCCTGACGTGGCCCAAACAGCCATCCAGCTAAAAGGTGGTGCAGAATTTCAGTTTTCTTATAACACAGTTACACTGTTTATTTTTTATTAGATAGTTCTGTTGACAAATATAGAAAAGTTGAGAGAGACAACTAAAGTGCTGAAAAACAACAACAGCAAACAGAATAAATATTAATTAATGAGAATCAGCGTAGCCAACCCAAGGCATGAATGAATTGAGCGGCTGCTTATAGCACCACAGCCACCAGAGTACTCTTTCTCTGTTTTGTTTTTGTTACTATTTACCACTGTGTATTTAAGCAACCGCATTCTTTGTATAGCTGACTTTCATTGACTTAGGTAAATTAAATTACGCTTTAAACTCCATAAAGAAGAGAAAAATTAAGTATGAAGTATGTCATTGAAATTTTGGAATCTTTTATAAAGATGGATCTTAAATAATTTGGCCAAGGGGAAGTTACTATAAGTGGATTTAAAAGCAGAAGTACAATAAATCTGGACCTTGAATTGAGCCTTGAGGTACTCCATTTGTAATTAAAAACTCGAAGACAACAAACAAAACCATCAAGCAGACATGATGTCCTGATTCTGCATCCTCTTGAAGCTCGAATATTTATTTACTTTAAGGAGAAAAAAACGTTCGTTTCACAGGCCAGAGGTCTTCGTCCTATCACTGGACAGAAAAACTTCTACTTCAATATACAAATGTACTATATATACTGTATGTCCATTTCCCGGCAGACTGCTTGGTCTCATGAGAAGCAGCTCTCTATGAATGCTTTATGAAACCCCATAATTTGACGGGTGGAAATTAACATATTTTATACTCCATAGCAGAAGCCAGAGATTAGTATTTTCTTTCTTTTTTAACTAAAGTAAAGGTGATAGCATTTTTGTTTAATTTTATTTAAAGTACACTGAGATGTGTATATAAAATGAAGTAAAAACAAATAATTAGTCAGAACTTAAATGTAACTCCCCTGTTATTTTGGGAATGTTCTCCGCATTACAAAAAGTACTTTACTCTGAATGTCTCCTGTACACAACTGCTGTGCACCACTGTTTATAGCTGATATCAATGTCTAAGAATGAACAAGCTTGTAACTGAATTTTTCCTCTGCTGTCTTTAGCTGTTCCTCGTCTTATTGAACTGTGTCGGTCCCCTACTGAGAGAAATAACAGCGACTCAGTGCTGGTCGCTTGCCTGGTAGGTATAAAGTGTGTGTGTGTGTGTATGCAGAACTTTAGATATGTGTAAATGACTCCATGTCCTCAATACAAATATGTCATTCAAACATTCAAACTGCCTATTTCAGTTGTGCTATACATTTTCAGCTGCACTCGCTATATAGTACAAACTGAGGGCATTATACCACATGCATGTGTAACATCAGTACACCAAATGACTGTCCAATTTAATTACATCCACAGGGCAATATCTGAAAATTGAAAATATATCACAACGTCAGTATCTTTAAGCCATGTTGAGATGGCTGACCGGTGCACATCATCTCAAACGTTGTATGTTTAAATATGTACATATCATGAATAATATCCCTGCTCGTACTTTACCATTCTCTCATTCTGATCATAATTATTAAGACCAGATCTTAGGACTGATGAGGGGATTTGAAGCGCATAATGGTCGGGAGCTTAATTGGGCTGCCTCACTGCGCCCAGAAATGCCCTCTTCTTCACTGTGACCACACTTGTCAGTCAGTTCAAATTAATGTGATTCTATTTTATCCTTTTAGCCACGGGTTAAGTAGAGCATTTGTAGGTGTTGAATTTTTACCTTCAAAGGACGCTGAGCTTTCACAGATCATTTGTAATCATAATGTAATGTAAATGTTGGAGGCTCTCCTGGCTGAATTGATTTGAGACGTCACGCATATTACTTGTGCGCTCTTGAAATCACATGAAAAAAAATCTTGGTGTGTTATTGAAACAGCTCCTGGTCGGGTAGGACTGAATGTAATACAGTATCACTGTAGTTTGTCGTTGTTTATTGTAAACCTGCGGACACATAAAGGTTTGTTTTTTTATTTAACCATATTAAACGTGCACAGTTACATTTCTGCCTCCCCAGTTGTGTACTGCATATGCAGTTACATGATTTCAATGCGTGCGTTTGCATACAGCAGCACAGCATGCTCTTGATATGTGATAATGCATATGTCTGTGTGTTTTTTGGGTTTGTGCACATGCATACTGATATGTTCGTGTATGTCTGTGTCTCCAGGCTGCCTTGAGGAGGCTGGCAGCAGGGTGTCCAGACAGCATCGAGGCAGCCGACCACCAGCAGCTGATCAAACCACGGCTTGTCGACTCTTTCCTGCTGTGTTCCAACATGGAGGAGAGCTTTGTATGACGGCCTGCACGCCAAACACTGAACAGTGGAGTGGCTAAACTCATGCACAAGATCATGTGCATGTTTCATGACACAGAGAGGACTAATGAGCAATTTTACTCCAAAACATTGCATCTATTTCCTGACTGGAGCTTTGGTGTGTCACTTCCTGTATCAAGAGAAGATTTTGTTTGTCCAGATTTCATACTGGGCATCAGGAACTTGAGTGAATGGAGTAAAACAGCATCCGGATCAGTTTGGATGGATGCAGAAGATATCTATATGCAAATGTACATGAATGTGTTGCCTAGTGCAACTCAGTGATCACATTGAATGCAATGAATGTGTACGGTGTTCTAGAAAAAAAGTAATTTCTTTATTTTATTCCACTGGGAATGTCATATCAGTAATTATATCAGTAATTATTTTGTACGAGTAGGTGCTACTTTTTGAAAATGAAAGTATAACCTGTTCTGAAATGAAACACTTTATATGCTACCACTGTGCAATTTATTTGTTCTTGTCTGAAGATTTTGTATCCAAAGCATTTTGGCTTTCTAAGAACAGAGAAAGATCCTTCACACAAGTGGATAATACGGTAAAAATTATCATCTGAGGCATTTAGCTTTACAGTACCAAGATGTGTGTCTGGTTAGATTCTCAACTCTTTTACTGTTGATCTGTTAAAAAATATTGCCTTTTTTAATGTTTTCAATTAGCAGCCACTTTATTTGGATAACCATTTACAACTAAATTATTACAGTCAGATGAACTATTACATGCTATCAGTTTGTTTGTTATTTGCGTACCTTAACTGTCAGGGCACTATTAGTATTTAAAATTTTTGATTGAGGCATATGGCTACATGATGTATTTGTCCTGGTGTACAATATATTGTTTGTTAAAGTGCATTGTATGGCATGTTGAGTTATTCTCTTGAATATATTTGCCATTAATCTCAAATATTATATTTGCCACTGGAAAATGAATCTATAAAAATGGTCTTGAATTTGAATATAAAAATGCTTTTTATTTAAAGAGAATTACCATTATTGTATGCCGTGCATGGAGTAAAGGCAATCATCTATCTAATGTTCAGTGTATGTCATTATAGTGAACTACTGTCTCATGTACTGAAGTTGTATGCTTCAGTTTTACATAAAGTAAAGCCAGTACAGCAGTACTCAGAACATGGGGAACCCACAAGAACACGTGGTTAATATACTGAAGAATGTACATGCAAAACAAATAGAAAATCAAAGGAAAACTACATAAATTAAGAAAGAAAAAGAAGAAGAGATAAAAGACCTAAAAGCCCCTCCCTGTGGCCACTGTAGACTGGTCCTTTGAGAGCTGTCTCTCAGTATGACAATGTGAAAGGGGTCGCTTGCAGTGATGAACCTACAGATAATTATCATCAAATCTGCAGCCCCCCTCGGCTTTACAGAGCTTTATAGTGAATTTCAGATTATTATTTAGCTGTCGGATCAGTAAATTTACTGTTTTGTTTCACTTTCAGCATCATTTTTGTCTACAGCAGGCAACTGTTTTCAGTGAAAAAGCTCTAAAACCCATTACACTACCTGCTCGGCAGCAAACAGCAGACAGACACAGCTAGGGACTAGCTGGTGAACATAGTGGAGCATTTAGCAGCCAAGGAGACAGATGTAGAGACCAAAAACAGAGCTAAAAGAGAGTCAATAGTGGACTCCAAATTAATGATAATGTTGCTCCATAACTGCTGGATGTGTAAATAGGTGACTTTTTCCTAACAAGTTCGCCATATTATATTGATTATATGTCAATGTTGTGTTCATAACTTGTTTCTGCTGCCCCCAAGTGGCCAAAAAAACCACTTACTGTAGGTTTAAGGTCCCTTTTACCAGGGTTAAGACATGTTTGAGAAGATGAAACTTAAAGTCTGTCTGATCTATTTCCAATATCTGAAACATCTTTGAGAGTCCATAACTGCAAAGCAGACTGCAGTTCAACTTCTCTTCATATTTATTGTGGTCAGAGAGAACACTGCTACACCACTGGTACAGCAGGCAAACACCACATTCAAAATCACCAGCATATAGTCCCACTTTAAAGCTGCAGTTTGCAGGATTGAGAAGAGAAAATTTGAACGAGTACAACTTCCAGGTCCCTCCCCCTCTCTCTCCGCCTTGCTCCAGCTCGCCTCCAAAGCCCCTCACAGCAGAGTCGCTCAGTCCAATTCTTTATTTTTAGCTTGCTGTTCTTCATTGGTCTTCTTCTGTTTACTTGTCTTTGTCGTGTACGCTGTGTAAGCGGTGGTTGTTTGTCCACCATTGCGTCCGCTCACTGAACATACGGCGCTTGACGGGGTGAGCGCATGCGCGGGGGAGTGGAACTGCTTGCAGCGTGTGCAGGAGCAGGGATTGACACTACGTCCGATACTCCTCCTGCCTCTGATTGGTTGTTTTGATTCGGGTGCGGTGGATTCTTGCAAATGGCCTTAGGTGCAATAGTTGGAGCCAGAGGAGCATTCTCACAGATTATCTGTCTCATGTACTACTGTCAGGACATAGTGATAGTTTTAGCAAATATGACTAAAAGTTATGTTTATACAAGTAACCTTCTACAACTTTAATACAGAATGAGTGCAGTTGGATTCAGTTGAATGCAGCTAAAGTTTCGCGGAGGGCCCCCTGACCTCCAGCTATCTCAGAGGAACTGCACTCACACATTCTGTCTTGTCACAAATGCAGGCACTGGGAAGAGAAAAGCCTTTGAATGAGGCTCACAGAGACAAGAAAGAGGCTAAGAGACTAAGAGGAGGGGGACCCAAAGGTCTACCTGTCGGTCCTCTGTGAACCACTAGGTCCTCTCAAAAAAAAAAAAAGAAAACAGGAGGGACATTTGCTATTTAACTTCTCCAACTTTCCAGAAACATTGGGTCTCGTTGGGAGGAATAGCAGTGCAGAATGTAGCTCAAGATGTCAGGTTTTCACACATTGAGAATTAATTAATTAATTCACTCACAATGGCTTTGAAAAGGGTTCACAAGTCCAAGTCCAGCTCACAAGTGATTGGGACATGATGCAGCAAGTGATTACAAAGAAATATGTGAGGGCTTGTCTGCCAAACTTGTCCTTTGTATTGTCCTCTCTTTGATAAAAACATTCTCAGGTTTTTTTTTTCTCCATACGCCTTCCTCTCCTTGGAGAGACAATTGAGGGTCTTCTTGCTTTTTCTGTAGCTTCTTTTTCACCTAAGGGCACTCACGCTGAGCCTGGACTTGTTACACTCCAACCCAGTGTTGAGACAATTGAGCTGCTTTGTGTGTGTGCGTGTGTGTTGTCCAGCATACACGTGGGACTGTGTTCAGAGGCCTTTGTGATAGAATATGCTCCTGCCTTGCTTTGTTGAGACTCGATGAAATATGCATCGACGCAGAGGAGAACTAAACAGACGGCCTAAAAACACAGGTTCCTTTGATACTGTTTTGGTTCGACCATGACCATGATACCAAGTGTTGTAACTCTGAGTTTTCAGTTTTATTTCAGTTTCTAAGCTCTTGAACTTTCATTCTGTGTGTACGTTGTTCCAGTCCTTATTGTTTTCATCCACTGGCAATTTGTTCAAAGCTTCAAGGTGGTGGTTAAATAATGAAAAATCAACCAACCAACCAGATTTTACCTAATCATTCTATCAAAAAGGTCTCTTTTGAACAGGTATGAGAATAGCAGTGCAACCAGTTCATATTAAAATAAAACTCAGCACTCGATAATGAAAGGGCAAGCTGCACTACAGAGTCATTTTCATGTCATCTTCACTGTCCCAAACCATAAATCACAGACATTTTGTGTAAGAAAAGGATCTGAGGACTTGTAGTCTAATGGAAGAAGACACTTCTCTGGGACTCTCCTGAGACTTTAATATTTTATGTGTCACATCTTTTGCCTTTGCCTTGAAAAACTTTTTCTCTGACTCTTTTTAGGGCCAAAAATGACTGAAATTCCTTTGAAAATGCTTTCAGAAGTTTATACATTAAATTTAACTTTTGCAAATCTCACAAATTAGTATGAAATGATTTGGCCAAACTTGACAGTAAAATTCCTTTTCCTTTTTAAAAGTCTATTGACGACCTGCACTACAGATGTAGTTCATAAGAAGCCCAAGAACTCCATCTAGGAGAGGAAGGTTATTTTGAGCCCCAAACAGGAGCAGCTGCCTGAACAAGGTGATGTCTGACTAAGGTGTGTTAAGAAGAACATTTGAACAAATCTGTTTGTCAGTTTGGTACATTTGGCTCAATGTGAATGCCTCCAATCCAATGGCAGAGGTTCATAAACAGTTCGTCCCAGAGATCACTGACGAGACAACCTCCAATGCCTTCAGACTTTGGTTTGGGGAGGGAACGGCCCTGTAGCCTCCCTAGACAGAGGCGTGATTTGGGAGATTTATTCCAAGATGGTAGCCCCCACTGTAGCCTTAGTAGTCACACCTATGGGGTGTACTACGAAGCGAGATTAATGGGTTAGCGAGGCACGTTGAGTTTTCAATGTCACGAAGGTGGCTCTCTTTTAACCTGGCTAGATCGCCATGGTAACTTATGCTGCACACCAAACCTGCTCCAGAGGAAGTTATGTTCAGAGTTTCAGATTTAAATCGGCTATAAAAAGCGCCACCCTTTCGCTAATCAAAGAACGATGAAGGCACAGCAAGTCCGTTTTAAACTGCTGGTACCGCAGCTAATAGAACACCGATTAGAAAATTGATTAGTCTATTGGTATTTATCACAGATAATATTCAATCAATAAAATTCATTCACTTTGATTTGGCCGAAAACTAAAGTGATTTCCACGTCTCCTTCGTTATGGGACAGCGTCAGACCTAAGTGCAATTCTTGAGTATAACGTTTAAATATGCTGTATCAAGTTTAAAGTTTAAGAGCTCTACAATGTTTACTACAATGTGCAGTAAACAGGAGGCACTGAGAGTGCATTGAGTGGTAAAATAAATTATTATTAACTTAGGCTATGAAATTACACGATCAGCAATTTTCAGCTGGCATTCCTCTCTTGCCTACGGAGCCCCTAAAGTCCTGTAAGGTGATATTTTTTATGTTGTGTATCTTGTTCACCATACGGGACTTTGGGGGCTCCGTATTTGCTTTATTTGCAGCAACAGTGTTAATTCTTGCCGTAATAATTTTTCTATATTCTTCAGAGCTCTCCATTATAACGACCTGTTCCTCTTGACTGAAGTAGGCCGGACGTGATCGCTCCATTTTGTACGGAAGAAGAGTCAAAGGACCAAACGCCCCCTTTTATGGGAACCCGCACAGAGCGTGGTGAAGAAAACCTGGGTTGACAAAGACAGTAGATAATCACTGTCTTGATACCCATTTTCTTCGATTGGGGTTTTAGGTTTTGTTGAGCCAGCTAACGCAAAGAAAGCCTGGCTTTGTTGAACGTGCTTCATAGTACACCCCTCTGATACTAAGCTTAAATTAGCTTGATTTGTAGTGTTGGCTACTTGTAGCGGTTTGTTAAGTGAAATCAGAGGTGTAGCTGCCAGCAATGGAGGTTTTACAACCATATTGCCAGCGGTTTGTTGACACTTCTGCAGTTCTTACGGCTGAGTGGTAAATATCATAGCTGTCAGAAATACCTGATATCCACATTGCCTTAAACAGTCAGTGTACCAACTGCTAAGATTTCTGTAACCACGAACATACGCACTCACCATGCATGTGCAGAGTGCGCCTGCATCTATCCGTTTGTGTGACAGCTCAGCCTCTCACGGATCGCAAATCCTTTTTTGCTCGAGATGCCCCTCTTTCTCTCCTCGTCTTCATATGATGATACACTGGAGTCACAAAGCCTCAAGCAAATTCAACTCAACTCACACATCGTATCCACCGTAGTTTACAAGGACCAGAACAAATTTGCACTCTCTCACGTCTTTGCATCTACTTTATACTGAATGCAAACGTGCTCCCTCTAAAATTCACCTCAAGTTCTGTCAGCTTTGGACTCTGTGAAACTGTAAAACTGAAAGGTTTAAAGACACACACACACAGACACCAATCCCACATTAGCATCCTGCTGCAGCACATATAGACCTCACAGTATAAACACTAATTATGACTTAAGTGCCATCACCTGTTGGACAGCCAATTAAACTGATATCTCCTGTCCAGTCCCCAGCTGGCTCCCATTAGAGGACACATTTTAATTGCTGAAATACAACCACAACATTGAGAGTAAATTAATATCAGCACTTTGCGGTCACAACTTTTGGCCAAAGTCAGTGGAGGGTAAAAGCCTAATGCCAAAAATGTGCACTGGTTTGTGTACAGTGGTCATATGGCTTTATCCTGTAGCTGCCATGCATGAATACATCCTAAATTCTTAAACACTGTACTGGAGAAATCTCACTTCATGCTTTTATTCTGCTGTATGTGCCTTGTTACTGCAGAAAAATAAATTGTGAATAAACATTATGGAATAAAAACAAATCATTACTGGCTGAATAACTTACATTTTTATAAACCTTTTTTGTTGGATGCTGTGTAGAAGTTCATTCAATATTCACTAAAAATAATTTTGAATGCCACAGTCTGTGTGATATTTGAAGTATTTAAACTGAGTTTTATGAAATAATAAATTCAAATTGTTCTGAATTATTGCTGAAAACACTGGTGACGGAAAGTATGGAGTCTACAGAGTAACAACGTGTAACAATCCCAGAGAAGCTCTTAGCTGCTTGGATAAACTGAAAGTAATGGAAATAGCAATGTTCATGTGATTAGGCTAAAAACCTTTCATGACATTTTGGGTATTTAACTGATGTTGATTCGATGAGTGAACATATGGGATCCTGCCAACGGTTTCACACTATTCTACTGACAGGTGGCGGTAATGCGCCAAGACACACAGAAATATGCCAGCAAAGACGGTGAAGAAGAAGACTGCAAGCTAGTAAACATGGATGAGAACAGTGCTGGATTTAAAATATTTAAAAAATCGGTTTTGCAAATGTTTTATGAGGAAGGAAATCTTTCACATTGTGTTTTTGGTGAGTAACACTGAATGTAAGCATCACTTTTGTTTGTTTACAAGAAAACTCCACAGGTCACCTTTAACAGAGCAGACTTGAACATTGTTGTCTCTGACTGAGAACTGTATGGTGTTGTTTTCTATGCGATATGTTGTCAGCTTTGGTTACAATTCTGCCTATTTTCTCTATTCTTTGCTCCCAAGTTCCCAAAACAAGCTGACAAATTAAAAAAAATAACTCTTAAATGTGCATTTCAATGATATGTTTTAAACAGAATCTCAGTGGCTAAGTCAGGGACAGAGGTGCAAAGTGGGAGAAGCTGCTGTTTCCAGAGGTATTTTTCCTCAAAGTCCCATTAAAATATTATTATTTTTTTGGTTATTTTGTCTTCAGTGTTCCTCAGCATTGAAACATGGGATGGTTTCGTTATGACAATCAGCTTTAATTATTTCAACTTTGTGTCTGAGAAAGAAGAGAAGCTGGTCAGAGGTGTGAATCAGAGTTGTATGAAATTTGGATCACTTTGTTGTTGCAATTGAGAACGAAACGCTGCACTATTATTGCAGAATTCATCCAAAATGAACCCAGAATTTGAAAGTGAAGTGAATGTGAGCAGACTGTTACTAAGCTTAATCATATCGCCTCCACTTGTAGATAGTGCTGATAGCGAGGCAACTGAATTTTAAGGTTGGTGAAGCTTGGTGGATTTTCCTTACTGAAATGCACCTTGGAAGTTGTACATTTTTTATGTACGTAGGCTTGTACCTTTTGACTTTTACCTATAGAAGTTGCTCATCTTTAATACTGATGATACACCTGGATGCCCGAAATACATCTTCCCACTCCGCAACTCAATTCAGTCTCCTAGGCTGCAACAGTCTGACAAAAACGGATAATAACGAGAACACAGTCTCTCCTTTGACCTGCGTGGCACACGTATAACCACAATAATACACCATGTGGTGTTCTGATATAAAAGATAACATATTCTCAGTGAAGAAAACTATTTTTTTTGTTTTGCTGTTATTACCTCTGCATCGTCCATCATTTCCTGATATCAGGATACCTTGGTGTTAAGTTACAAGCTGTACATCATTGGTAAATCACATAGAATTATGGGTAGTCTTTCACTCTATTTTCTAGTCGGTATTTAGGGAACATCCACTCAATAAAACTCAGACATTACATTATCGTGGCATTTTGTAATACTGCTCATTTTGGCTAAAGAAACAGCCCACTGCACCATTTAAAATTCAGTATGATGAAACACTACTAAACTCTAAATGAGGCATCTTCATGTTGATCTGTGCTAAAAGTACCAATAAAGCAAGTCAGGCAGTGTGCAGTGTACAGTAAACTTTACTTTCACAGACCTTCAAGGTAAAACAAAACCCGTTTTTTTTCTTTGTGCTCAACAGAATTCCTGGTGGACTGCTATGAATTTGCTCATTGTTGCCTGAGTGCACCTTAATTTGTTCGTGCCAGGCAGGATGGCGGGAGGTCGCTCTGTGTGGGTCAGAATTGACTCTCAAATAAATGCTTGTGCCAAGGCTCAAACATCTCCTTTTTGTCCCAAAACGCGCGGCCTTGATCAAATGTTCAGCGCATTCAGGGCTGCAATTTATTTTTCACGGCGTAAAGTAAAAGATAAACAATGGTGATTAATATTCAGTGACAGAAAATGAACATTTTGAATCTTTATTTCTTTTCACTAACACGGCTCTTGAGCGTGGTGTACAGTAGCTCATTGGACAGAGAGCAGTGTGCTTGTGGAAAAAGGAATGAATTAATGAAATGTGGTGATTAAAATTTGAGCAGCCACAGTCTTGTTAGTTTCAAAGGGTGTTTTTATTAAGTCTGTATTTTTGCATTTTAGTGTGTGTGAATGTGTGTGTGTGTGTTAGTGAGACAGAAAGAGAGAGAGAGATAAAGAGAGAGACTGCTGCTCTTTAGGGACTAGAGCGATTCAAGCAGAGAAAAACTGCCTTGAACATCTTACGTATACACACACACACATCTGAAGACACACGTTTGGACTTCTAAACTTATGAGGACTGTCACTGGTAATTGATTCTTGTCTATAAACCTTAACCATCATACATGACAACTAAACCAAACTATGTAAATCCTTTCCTCCTCACTGATGTCGTATGGATGTTTTCAAAACTAAACTTGATTAATTCACCCAAATTACAAAAAAACATATTTTCTCTCTTACCTTTAGCCATCGATCTATCCAGATAGTTTCGGTTTTATTTGTCCAGGTTTTAAAATGTCTGTGAAGATAAATGAAATTGGGACTACTTAAGAAATAGAGCTAATATAAACTGTTGACAGTGTGGAGTATCCAGAGTTACACTGTAGGTAGATTGTAATTTGGGTGGACTGCTGTACTCACTACTGTTTTCCTATTCTTAACCTTTGCCGATACAGCAGTTCATGTATTTGTCTCAAATTAAACATTTTATTTAAACGTGAAACAGTAGTTCGACAAAATAATCTTAACTCACTCTAAATTGTGACTTAATCTTAATTTAACTTGAGCTAAGATTATTTTGACAAAGTACATGTTTAGCTCTAGGGCTTATTTCAGTACACACAAGAGCCCTATATAAATTTGATTTCTCATCATTATTCTCACTGCCACCCATGCACTGCAACAAACAACAAAAGCCACATATCAAGTCACAAGTCAGACATGTCACAGCAGACGACATATGAAAGACATACTGCCACAACGGTAGAGACACTAGCACAGAGGACAGTTGCTCGTGCACGTATGTGTACATTTTCTTAAGCTTGTACTTTTTATTTATTGATTTCTTTTTTATCCAGTCTTATTGTTTTTCTCCGTGCTGCAAAGTACTTTGGATCAATAGCGTTGTGTTTAAAGTGCTGTATAAATGAAGCTGGGTTAACCCACTTTAAATACGACAATGGAGTTTTCTTTTCTGTCAATGTTTCTCACAAAAACACATTGTGTGTGTCCTTGAAGCCCAACAAATGTGTTGAATGCATTTCTTTTCTCATAAAAACATTTGCAAAGTTAGTCAAGTCAACTCAGTTTTTCTTTATATAGCCCAATATCACAAATCACAATCTGCCTCAAGGGGCTTTGCAATCTGTGCAGCATACAACACCCTCTGTCCTTAGACCCTCTAATCAGATGAGGAAAAACTCCCCCCAAAACCCCTTTAACAGTGAAAAAACAATGGAAGAAACCATCAGGAAGAGCAACAGAGGAGGGATCCCTCTCTCAGGACAGACAGACATGCAATAGATATCGAATGTACAGAATAAATCAAATCAAATTCACAGTGTATATAATTTTGATGACAGAAATGTAGATTGTAGAACAAAAATGAAGAGTATTGATCCAGGAGGACATCAAGCAACTGCAGGGATTGCCCAGATAGGTAGGACCTGATCCACACCACCTCCTCTCCACCATGGAGACCCAGAAAAAGGACAGGCCACACAAACACAGAAGAGGCAAGCACAGCATTCACACTGAGAGAGACATGATAACATGCAAACTAGGGAGAGGGGGAGAGAGGAGGAGAGGCTAAATCTCCTGGGGGACGATGATCCAGATCCACATCTGGATGAGGCACCGACAGCCTGGAGAGAGAGAGGTCCCAGGACGGCCAATAGTCCAGCAGAGAGGAGCCTGAGTGAAAGAGAGGAGGAGGAGGAGGAGGAGAAGGCTTAGGGTTAGAGGAATGCAGTGATTAACAAAAAGTTTGCAGTTTGTTAGATTTCTTGTCGGCAGGACCAGCCCACTCGCACCCAAAAGGCGTACAAATAACACGGGTTTACAATGTGAAAAGACGTGCAATGTGTACGCCAAAGTCAAATTTTGCATGCATATCATACGCCTGTTTCGCGTGCATTACATACGCCCGTCATCTAACCCCCCGTCATGTTGACGTAATATAAATAGCGACGAAATCGCTCTAGGATGTGGTTGGGGATGGTGGATGGCTCAAACAAATACAGGACTTTCACCCAGGAGACCACAGTTCATGTCCCATGTGAAACCAAAAGTCAACGTGAAGTTTTTTGTTGTTACTTTTGTTGTAAAGTAAAGTATGTAAAGTACGTAACTTATTTAATTTATGTTACGTACATTAGTTTAGATGTAAGTTACATTAGTTTAGTAACGTAAGTTACGTTATTTACACCCAAACCGTGATGTTTTCCTAAACCTAACCAAGTTGTTTTCATGCCTAAACCTAACCGCGTGGTATTTGGACGCATCCGTTCTCCACAGAAGTGAATGGTAAGGATTGGCGTATCACCTGCA
>NTHP01000042.1:1670098-1686904 GCA_003416845.1 Oplegnathus fasciatus | reverse complement strand
GCGAAAGTTGACTTTGGCGTATGCACTGCACGCTATTTAAAGTGTAAAAGTCATGTTATTTGTACGCATATTGGCGAGACCGGGTTGGCAGGACACACATGGACTATAAGTACTAATGTTAATGTTAATAGATACATTGAGACTGAGACCGACCTGCCGGAAGTAAAGTACCAACAGGTACGAGGCCTGAGGTACTGAACGATAAACACTTAATGAAAGTAAAGGAGAAAAGAGTTTTCAGCTTAGGTTTAAAGGCCTCAACAGAGTCAGACTGTCAGTCAGTCAGACTGATATCAGCAGGAAGATTATTCCCGAGAAAAGGGGCACAATAGTAAAAGGCCCTGCAGCCAGCTGACTTCTTTTTAACTCTGGGGACACACAGGACCCCAGTATTCTGAGAGTGGAGAGCACTGGACAGGACATGAGGTTTAACGAGATCAGACAGATAAGAAGGGGCCAGCCCATTTATAATTTTGTAAGTCATCAGAAGCAACTTAAAATCTGATCTGACATGGACAGGGAGCCAATGGAGGGAAGCTAAAACTGGTGTAATATGGTCAAATTTTCTAGTTTTAGTTAAGATCATAGCTGCGGCATTCTGATTTTTAGTGCTCGTGCGCGGCAGACCAGATACAGAGTCACAAGACGTTACAGTAATCCAGTCTGGATGAAACAAAGGCGTGAATTAGGATCTCTGCATCAGCCATGGACAGAAAGGACCTAATTTTAGCTTTGTGTTGCGTAAGTTGAAAAAGGCGATATTGGTGACTTCTTTAATATGCTGATCAAAAGAGAGCACAAGTCGAACGTGACACCAAGATTCTTGTCTGTTAAACTTTGAGAAATCACACAGTTGAGTTTTCAAATATTTTGAAACCTGCAATGTTTACATTACATTGCTGTGTTGTGTTTCTTGGCATGTCACCATCCACCTGTTCGCTCATTCACGTACATGTGCATCCCCGTACACCTGCTGGCACAGCATGAGAAACTAACTAGATGTAGTCCTGCTCATGAAAACATTGCTCTGTAGTGGTGCTTGTGATGAAAAACTCTGAGGGTACTTTTAAACTAAAACTAATCCGAACCCTAAATTTAAAACCAAGTCTAAAGTCAAGCTAAGTCAAACATCCCTTTGAGAAAGTGAAGCCAAAATGTCCTCGATCCTGTGGGCTAACTCTCAAATTGGTCCTCACAAAAATAGAAGAGCACACACTTCTACCAACATGTGCATACGGTATATACATATAAAATCACACTCAATAAAGACAAAAAGGGACATTCACACAGCCACACATTCTCTCTCGCTTTCTTCTACATGCTAAATGCACACACACACACACGAAATCTGTTTAGACAATTTGAATTAAACGTTTTTCCGTTGTCTCTTTTAAAAACCATCAGGCCTGTACACAACAGCCTTACTTAACCCCCGTTCAGTACGGCTGTTAACACACTCATCTGTTCTTCAGCAAATCATCCACCATCCATAATCCTCCACACACACACACACACACACACTTTCCTCTCTCTGGTCCTCTGAGCCCCCCTCGCCATTAACTGGCCACCGCAGTACGCCTTCTCCATTTAGGTCCTCCAGTCCACCCAAACCCCCTCGTACACACACACACACACACACAGACTCCTCTTTCCTCTCGCTCCATCCAGCGTCTCAGAGGATTTGTGGAGAGATTGTTTCTCCTGCAGACGACCAGGCTGCGGAATTGTATTTGTTTTTTCTGTAGCGCTGCCTGTAACTGCAGACAGTAGCAAACCGCCGGCCTGTGTGTGTTAACTGTCTGTGTCCACAGTTATGACGCAGTATATCATGTGACAGCCCGAGTATCGGTAGCCTTTAGGTTTTATGTGTCTAACAAGTCTGAGTATGTTTGACACTGTTTTGGATTGGCAGGAGCAGTTTTTGCTCTCCAGGGTGTTTGTATTTTGAGTGACATGTTGTGTGATGTTTTTTTTTTCCCAAAACAACGCTGGATGTGAGGAAATGTCAGTTGCTGAAAATGCATACACAATCATACACTATATGAGTGTTCACCTCATCCAGATCTCAGTAGTCATTTGTTTTGTTTTAGTATTTTAATGTTTGTCAAAGGGTAACTCGCACACAGAATGTAAAAACAATTTGGGTTCTACTTTTTTAAAATTACATTTCTATTTAGATGCTAACAAAACCAATACAATTGAATTGACAGTTGAGTCCAAGAGCAGAGCAGAAAAGTAAATATAGAGATTGTCTCTTGTATGTAACCTCCTGTGTCCTAAAGTGACACTCCTGGTGAAACATTAAGACGGATGGCTGATTGAGTTTGCCATCTTGGAGTGGAGGTTTGAGCATGTGTGACCCTGTGTGTGTGTGTGTTGCTGTGTTTCAGAGGCTGTGTGTGACTCTCAATCCTGCTTAACTACTGTCATAATAAGTGACTGATAAAACAGACATTTGTCTTCATATTAGGGGGAATATTATTGCTTTTGCTTAAACTTTATTAAACCAGGAAAGTCATTTTGGAACACGTTCATACGTACGACATTCATGACAACCTGTTGTCGCAGGTCGGAGGGTCAGAGGGTGGCGGTGGGCGCACAAAGTGGAGGACTTTGACACCAGAGACTAGGATTCACATCCTGAGTTGTGCTTAGGCTTAGGCAACAAAAGCACTTTGGTTAAGGTTAGGGAATTATTGTGGTTTTGCTGAATGTTACGTAAACATATTGCTCCTGTCTCATGCTTCCAGTCACATTTATTAATACCAAACCAAGACCACTGTCTTTCCCTATCCTAAACCGAGTGCTTACATAACATAACCCTAAAAAACCTCAATCATGCTCAGTTGCTACGAGCCAGTATTTTATTGCAAGTGCAGATACTATAGGAAAACAAATGAAATATATTTCCAGTTAACATTTTGCCGATACATTTGGTATGAACATCTTGCAGCTTTGCAGATATGGTCATTACTGTAAAAGCATTTCTTCACTATGTTGGTAAAAACATGTTTCAGGCAGCATTATGTTTCTTTAAAAGCATATTGGCTGTTACAGGTCAGTGGTATATAGACGTAATTTCTACAAAACAGGGTTGCAGACAGAATAGACACATAAACAGAAATGAAAAAAAGATTAAAAAAGAAAAGTTGCTCTGAGGAAGGTCTTTGTGACTGAAAGCTTTGATAGTACATTTGGTGCAAAGAAGATTTGATCTTTTCTTATTGCTGTTTTTTTTTGCACCCAGAACCTTTTTGTTTTGCTAAAACATAAATAGAGAAAAAAATCCAGCAGTCAAATGTAAAATATCAGTTATCGGTTAACCGTTCAGTCAATTCAGTTACAGAGTCATTTCATCTTATCAAATCAAGGGCAGCAACAGGCTCAGTCCGTGACAAAGATGGCAGTCAAGGATGANAGTCATATTCTGCAGCTGCACTGCCTTAGAAGTGACAATTTCATCTCTGTCCCTCACTAAAAAAAACACCCCTCACGTGTTCGGATAAACAGGTAGCATTTCCATCTAGTGTTCAACATCTTACATTGGGTTCATTGAACTTCAAATCCCTGATGCTTATTGTAAATTTTCTTTCTGTTTCCCTCTCTCTTGCTCTGTAAAATAGCTACATGCAGACTTAATTCCATCCCAGTAAAAAGTCTCCGTTCTTGACCGCAGCTGCTCGGCAGAGAGCGCTGAAGCCACTGCCTCCTTCCGCGCTGCTGCCCTCCAATCTAACATGGCAGCGACATTACCGTCTCTCATGTAAATCGCTCTCTGACACACAGACGGGGGGGAATACGTGGTTAAAGGGAGCAGAGTGTTTGTCAAACCCCCCACCTCCTCCTCACCTGACAGAGGAAATTACAACAGCCGCTGAACTGAGCGCTGGTCTGGCTTTCTCTATTAGAGACACTTGAAGACAGAATAAAGAGTCTTTCATTAAGAGGGGAAGCCAGTGACTCTGTGTTTAAGTGTGTGTGTGTGTGTGTTTTCCAAATGGCCAACGTTTCCTCACAGATGTTACAGTCTATATGTTTAACACAAGATCACGATAGTCTATCCTCGGCCAGTTCAGTACTAAGTATTCACCACTTTCTTCAGGTATGTCACGCTGACCTCAAGCTTCTTTTACCTCGTCTCTCGAAGATTGAAACAAGAGCAGCACTTGTAACCAAAACAGGTAAGCACAAGAGGATATTAACTAGACGGGGCACTTGACAGATGTTTTTCAAATACAGTACAGCGCTTTTTTCACCCCCATCAAAAGAGACCGAACAGCAGCATTGAGGGCAGATCTGTGTGATTTTCTAGCAGATGAAAGTGAATATGTAATTAACGTGCTATAATTGCTGTCAGTCTCTCTTTTTATTTCAAGATGAAATGATACGAGCTTTCTCCCAAGCCAAGGTCAGAGGCCCAAGCCTATGCAATACATATTTAATGGAGAAAGACAGAATGTGAACATGTGTGAATGGATGCTTGAGCGATACTGTATTTTAAATATCATCCACAGCTGCTGTTGCTCATTTTGGCTCGTGTAATGAATTAGGCAGTCAAATAAATCGCTGCATAGCATCTTTACACTGCATTATTTATTATTTCCAATATGTCATTAATAAGAAATGTTTTTTTGTTCAGTTTGCAGGGTCTTAATCCGGAGAATGATTGTTCATTTCCTTAACTTCCAACATCGTTCGGTAGCCAGACCACAACTACAACACACTCCACTTAACATAAAAGTAAATGGGCTACCTCTGCCTCATGTGCTGACGTGGTTTTGTGGCTCATTCTTCATTTCTAGATCGTTTCAGCATTACCGCCACGCCGCCATGCTCTATAAACGCTGTCCCAACCACCGCACTGCGCCTTGCAAACAGCATCACAGGCACAAGCTCTCCATAGACTTCAAACATATAAATTGAGAACGATTTAGCTTTATGAGTGGCCCGTAAGTATCCACGCAGGCTAAGACAAGACAGCATTGTTGGATGGTGAACACCCCAAAATAGTGTGGTGAGAGATGGAGCTGGTTAAGTGTCTCTCTGCCAATGATATCAGATTAAACAGGGCTTTCAGGGCCCGTCCGGTGCTGGCTACATGCATGACCTCATCAGCTGTGGCTGGGGTGGTTTGGCAGTGAGGGACCGTGTATAAGCTGTGGCAGGAGATGACAGAAAACACTGCAGAGACGTTTTCTGCAAAAAGAGCGTGTTGGTGCCGACACTGGCAACGGTTTGATCCTTAAATGCTTTATTTGATAGAATTAAGTCAACAAGAGTAATGCTTTGGAAGCATTTGGGGGTCTAAATCCTTCAAAGAACCAGAGACATGTAAAACTATTTATTCACTCGTTTACTACAATATGTGAAAGCTTTGTACAGAGCGACAGTAGTTTGGAAAAAGATGCCCAACCTGAATGTTTTTGTTAGTGTGCCTGAAATCCAAAGTCCAGAGTATAATAATATGAACAATATAATTATCATAATCTTTACTTATCAGGGGGATGAATAGATAGAGGCACAAACTAACCTACAAACAAAACACAGCTTTAAGCAATCAGTCAAATGTGAGGAAAGAATAATAAGCCAAAACTGGAATGCACTGAATCATTAACCTGTCAAAAAAAACACTCCCTTTTTGTTCACAAGCCTGAAAATGGCCTCTGGACTGCAATAATGTCAGTATTAGTCTAAGTGATATTGAATAAAAAAAAAAAGAGTAAAAAAAAATA
The DNA here is from genome assembly GCA_003416845.1 of Oplegnathus fasciatus. NCBI lineage: Eukaryota > Metazoa > Chordata > Actinopteri > Centrarchiformes > Oplegnathidae > Oplegnathus > Oplegnathus fasciatus. Next base: position 1,681,172 of record NTHP01000042.1, on the reverse strand, counting down.
AGAAGAGCAAAACACAAATTAGAAAACAAAGGCAGAAAAAGAAGTACAAAGTGAAAATTTTAAAACCTAATCAGTTAGTTTATGTCCATAGATTTTATAAATCAGTGAGTTACAATTACAGTCTGTAATTTCCTTCATCTGGTCTCTTAAGTTAAGTTCCTATTTTATGATATTTTCTTAGTGTCAAACCTTGAATACGTCATCACCTTGATAAAGGTTGTTGAACTGTGTAAACAGGGACAACGATAAGTCGAGGACTTTATTACCGTATACCTGACAAAGTCTGATAAATGTTGTATTTTATAAGTTTATTAGGATGTTGTTTCAAGTTTCAAGTTTCATTTATATAGCACTTTAAAAAGCCGACAGGTTTTGCACCAAAGTGCTTCACAAAGACAGACATATGTGAATACACATACAAGCATTATGTACATACTGTATATGTACATAGATGTTGTGGAAATAAAACAAGATTAAAATAGAAACAAGTTTAACACAATTCAAACCCAAGGCACCAGATAAAAACGGAAAACAGGTTAAACACAATTAAAAGCTAGAGAATAAAAGTGGGTCTTAAGGTGCATCTTAAAAGCATCAACAGACTCAGCCTGTCTAATGGCCTCCGGCAGGCTATAAACCATGTTGTCTATAAACCGAACCCAAAACTTATTTGTCAAAATTAAAACTATGCAGGTGTATGATGTTTTATTTTGGTATTATTATCTGACCAAACTCCCTAAACTGGAAATAAGCTACAGTATTGTGCAGCATTGACTGAGGTGATTTTTACTTCACACGTGCAGCACATTTCAGAGCAGGCCTGAAGTGCAGCAGTAAACATCAGTTAAATGACGTACAGTAACTGCAAACACAACGCTCCTGCAGCTACTCCGAGACGTGACACGCGTCACTGCAAAGAAAATCTGACAGAAAATATCCCGTCCACATCTCTGATCTGTCAGTGCAAGGGAACAATTAATTGCAGTTGCAAAGTATTTTCTTTCCCCATGTAGATCAACAATGTCTTTGGCAATTAGCCTCCCACCCCCTCCCTGAGGGCTGAGGCCTGAATCCTGCATGTCACCCTCTTCATATAATGAAGAGACAGCGGGTGTCATGTCTGGACTTGGCAATCTGCTACTGACATGAGAGTTAGAGTATTAAATGGACTAACTGCCGGCTTTACCGTCGAGGAACACCGGTGTCTGAGCCCAATGATTACTGCGGCCCCAAACAAAAATGACATTTGTCTGACAATAAAATTGGATACTAACCTGTCTGAAAGCTGTCTCCATTTGCCTAGAACAAACGTTGGCAAACAGTTTGACACACTTTCCCCTTGAATGCATAGAGAAGGCGAAGCCATCCTTTGGCTCACGGTAATGGCCCCTCATTGTTGGCCGCAGAGGATGTGGCGCTATTCATACCGGTGGATGATTGAAAAGAAAATTGAATCCCTTTTGATGTGATAAATGTGTCTATTACTGCATTTGCACACAAAATGTCGGTGGAAATTATAGTGGGGAGGCAGGGCTCAGAGGAGAAAATACATAGGGATGGCATATTGGCTAGCTTTGATTGGAGCTGAAATATAAATATACTGTACCGGTAGATGTAATGAGTCCAAGCTCCCTGATTTTTCCACAGAAACTTCACAAATGAAAGGCCTTGAGAGCCCCAATTGTAAGACTATATAAAAAGGTTAAATGTCTGCATAGCTCTCTCTCTTTTTTTCTCTTCGAAGAGCTGTTTGATAAAGGACACCAACAACTGTTTGCCTTGTAATAAAAGGGAATTTTCTCTTTTCAAACACTTCTGAAAGACAGCAAGAAGCCTGTGGAAGAAAGGAGCGACAGTACTTTGTGTTGCATAAAGTGTTGCACTGTGAAGGACAAATTCATTTGAAATTGTTAATGCAGTTGATGAAGTGGTTTGATGTATACATTTATCAAAATGTTCTCTTAGTGGTAGATAAAATGCCATTTTGGAAACATCTGAAATGCAAGTATAATAATGGTATTTGCATTTTTCATTTGTTTTTACCTAATATATGTTTTTCAGGTGGCCATGTGTACAATTTCTAAACAAATCGGCATCTCATCCACATAGTGAAGTAGTAGTATTATATTCATGTAATTCATGTGACAATTCTTTATGAGGAACGCTCAGCAAAAAGTGACCTTTTTGGAGTTTACCTCAAAATAATCCAGGTTCAGGTTTATTTGTCACATATACAGGGTATGATTAAAGTGAAATGGAATAAGAATAAAGAATAGTTAATAATAAGTAACACATAATAATGTTAACTATAACAAGTAACTTTGAATAATAAGTAAGTAAAAAATAATCTTAGGCAGTGTTCACATTCAGGATCCTAGTGGTCTGAGGGTGGAAGCTCTTCCTGAGCCTCTCAGTGCTGGCCTGGTGTATCCGATATCTTCTTCCCAACCTCAGCAGGGAGAAAAGGCCGTTACAACTGATAATATAATAATTGAGTATTCTGTATGCATTAGAGAAACAAATAACTAAATATTACCTAAAAAAGTAATGATTTATGACTTGACACGTACCTGTGTCCTAACAGTGGAGCATACATGTTCTGTAGGCCATTTTTTATTGCAAAATGGTTGGGAAAAAATTATCTTAACAACCAAAAATGTTTGCTAACTAAAGTATTAAGTAGCATTAAAGAACAAGACAGAACAGACATGCTCATGATTTGTAGACTTGTATCTGTAGAAATGTATGAAATATATAAATAGTTGTAGAAAGAAACATCTAAACATAATACAACACTGAAAATAAAACCCAACATACATAGATAAAACGTACACACCAACAAAGAACCTACTCCTATAGTACATACATACTCCTCTTCTGTATTTCAATAACCATTATTCCATCAGTTCAGAGTTTTAAAAATTTACATTCACAACATTTTAAATCTGATCTTATTCAGTTTTATTCACAATAACAGGCTTACTCTTTGAACTCTTGGTATTTAAAGGTCAAGGTAATCCTCCATACACTAAAGCCCTGCCCCAAAATGGTTCCATATTGAAGAATTTATATTGGAAAGGGTTAGTAATTGAATAGGTGTAGTAAACAGTTTTCTTTTTTTTTCTTGATTTCTTCACTTCTTTCACATTGACTTGACATATTACATGACCCCGCAAATGTTTTACTCCATCATTCCTAAATTTGTAACATTAAGAGGCACTCAATGATTCCTTGAGATTTAAATAAAGGTTGAATGAATGTTTGTTGCTTATTTGGGGTATAAAAAACTTTTACTCTAGTGCCACCATGAAGTTGATGGGGTTTTTTTGGTGAAATATCTATAGAACTAATCGATGGATTGTAATCAAATTCGGTACAGACATTCATGGTCCCCACATGATGAATCCTAATGATTTTTCGTGATCCCCTGATTTTCATAGCACCACCAACAGGTCCAAGTTTTTACTTATCTAGTGAAATATCTCAACAACTATTGGATGGATTGCCACGAAATTTGGTACACACATTCATCCCCTTCAGGATGAATTGTAATACATTTGGTGATCCCTTAACTTTCCATCTAGCGCCATCATCAGGTCAAATTTTCAATTTGTCCAATAATTTGGTTTATGACCAAATACCTGCAAATTAATGACATTCCCATCAGCCTCAGCTGTACTTTGTGTTTAGCAAATGTTGGATGCTAACACGCTAAACTAAGATAGTGAACATGTTTAACACATAGACTGTATATAAAGATGGACGACACGTCTCCACTTCCTCCCACTGTACAAAAATGAAGCCAAAATGTCCCGTATACGGGTGCTGCCATCTTGCGCTGGTGACGTCGTTTGGGGCCAGAGTCTGCGCAGTAGTGCCACGGTATCAAGGTCCCGCCCATACACCCGCCTGACTCGATCAGTAATCAATAATTAGTAACTGCTAGCTAACGGTCACCTGCTAAAATTAAAGTCACATCTCCTCTCAACGTCCCTACTCTAAATTCAATTCCCGAAAAGACGTCTGCAGCTGCCTCCACGACTACTTTACTGTGACTGACAGCTGTCAATCATGATGTAACGCCCCGTTTTATATCATCAAATAACTAATTAAAACCAAACTTATCAGAAAAACAAACTCTTAAACAAACATCAGCGTGATAAGAACTACCTAAAATGACAGAAACCATCTTTGGGGAAAAATGTATTTCCGGCACAGCTTCGCCTATTTCCAAGGTGCATGGAGAAAGGAAAAAGTCTGGAGAGTATCGGCTTGCCAAAACCCGTTCGTCTGACAATAAAGTTGTTCATTAAACTACTTACGGTTAGTGTTGCTGGAGTTTTGACCTCTTCAGACTACATCCACGCTAAGCCAGCTAAATCTGGAAAGTGTTTTCAGGCCATTTTGGTAAAGATCTTTGACTGCACTGAAACACCTAATCAGTGGGGAAAAAAGCTGAAAATAGTCCCAACAAATGCACAAATTTCTCCTGTTTCAGCTAACAACTACAGTGCCCAGCTACTGTAGAAAAAATGAAACCATACATTTGTGTCCATTTTTCAAATTCGTCTTCAGAAGGAAGGAATGGGCTTGGGGCTGATAGCCACAAACGGGGTAGGGAAGTCAGAAAAAACTGAGAGACTAACACATTTTTGGTTTTTGTCTTTTGACTGGATTTATTGACAATAACGAAAATATCGCCAGCCTTATCCTTTAAAATGGAAAGTTTTGACCGTGACCAAGTACAACCTACTGATATTTGAACTGCTTCTAATCTGTGCCAATCAGTCCTTTATCCAGAAATCTTGGAAAATGTTTTGTAGCAGTTTCCATAAGAAGAAAAATATCAGATCCTTTCCTCCACTATCCTCCTTCTACTCATTTTATTTCCACATTTTGCTGAATAGATATGGCTCATCGTTCTATTGCTTAAATGATTTGAGTTGAAAAGACCCATACTATAGGTACTGTAATGTCAGGAAGTCAAGAGAAACTCAAGTAACATTAACTCAGTGTTGTTACTCTTTCATGCTGTCTTCAACACAGCTGGTACTTTGTTGATCCGTTGATAAATGATTAATTTTCAAGGTTCAAAGGCTCAAATGTTAATGTCTGCATTCCCCATATTAACAATCACGAGGAACAAGAAAACAAGGGAAGACAGATGTAAAGTAAGTGAATCTGTCTGAAAAATGTCATACCAGCGTATGTATGTATGCATGGGTTACTGTATGTGTCATCTCTTTTTCTACCAGTCCTCTTGTTCAGCTGTACTTGAGAGGTACACGCAGTAACACAAACACTGACTCCACTACTCTATTCTACCGCCTGACCCTTACATTTTTAATCGAGACACTCATCTCTCTCTCAATACACAACATCTTTGATGGTGAAGCGCTCTTTGATGGCAAGTGAATTTCATTTGCGTCTAAAAGCTTGCAAAGTATTCGGTTCATGATGATCGCCACATTCGTGACTTCTAGGCAATTACTGTAATGATGCAAAATGGTAAACATTGGCCCAACATCTAAATAATTTAACAGAGTGAAAACATGCTGCTCCAATGTTTATGAAATTCGTTGTGTGTTTTACGGAGTGATCATGTTGAAATGTTCCATGGCATTGAGCGAGCATGAAAGGTCACGTTTGACTGAACTAATTGTATGATATTTAATGGGTTCTCTAGATTTCACGTTGACTCGGGTCAGACAATAGACTCCACCCATTTAAAGTCTTTGCAAACAAGCCAAATGTAGTGCATCTGAAAAATATTTAGAGAATCAGAAGTCATCTTTTTGGCCTGATTTTTTTCGTATGCTTACTTTTTAGCACAAATGAAGTTCAATAAAGTAAAGTGGAACCTAAATTCTGAATAAGGCCTGTGGGACTTGCTGCAGTGATGTTTGCAGCATGCTCAGTTTTAATGTTGGAACAGCGTGGTGGGGCATCAAGTATCAGAGAGCTGTGCTGAAATTGACTGCAAAGAGAGCTCAGTTTTAGGAGAGAAAATATTCTGAGCTCAATTTGGACACAAGTGTCACGTCTTTGTGGCTGATGGTGCAGACAGGCATCTGTTTGAATGGGTTACAGACATCAGATGATGAAAAGTTAATTAATCGCAGGTCTTTATTTGTGTTGCAGTTCAGTGGAGATTATATTTTATTTAAGTGGTAATAGCAAGTAGAGTGAAAAGGTGATTTTTTTTTCTTTTCAATGCATTTTTAGTTTACTTCATATATTAAAGTTCTTTTTACAGGTACTGTCCTCTTATCTGCACCTCAGAAAGACTCATAATATGAGTAGGTAAATAAAGGTAAAAGAGGGTCTGGTTTACTGAAACCAAACTCATCATGTTTCATACCTTTCACTATGATTATACCCAGTATGATTATATGTAACAAATAAATGTGAACTTGAACTTCAAAATTAACGTTTGTTTCTCCCAATGACTTTTCTCATTGAATTCTGTTCAAGACTACATGCGCCTGCTGCAGAGCTCCAACCACCAGTGGTTAATATGTAAACTCTGCAGCAGCGGGGATGAAGATGTCCATAGGAACATTGGCCCCTGATAAGCAAGCTGGCCTGCTCTGCTCTGTTGTGGATCATTAAGACTTTTCTGTCTACCTCATTTAAGGTTGTTTTGTGGCCCATGTTTGGATGTTTTGATGATCTTGTGGGTCTGGACATAACTCGGCTGGTCTTAGAACAGAGTAGGACTTTGGTCTGAAAGGTTCTGAAGAAGTTCTGGACCTCAAAGTTTTTTGAAGGTAAAATCTCTGAGACTTTAGATCTGCTTTGTTGAAAATGAACAGTAGCTCTGCTAGTGCTGGCAGTCAGCTTCTCCATGTGGACATCCACATTAATGAGCATGAACCTCGTAGAGGAATCCTGGACCTCCTCAGCAGACTCCGTCCTCATTGGAAGGCACAGGAGATTCATATGAAGGCAAGTGAATGTTTGTGTCTCTTCAATAATTCAATAATGACTATGTATCTGTATAAAAGAGCGTTGTACCTCAGTATATAGTGTTATTTGCCCATGATTGTATCTCTATATCGTTTTTTTGGTATGTTGGTTGTCTGAAGCTTGGGCGTATAGATAATTCTCTGCTGTGGGCACCTCTTTGTAAAGAGGGTCAGAGTTTAGGGTTCATGCTTTGGGGTGTTGTTCTTTCATCAGATAACCCCTGGTTGGATCTCAACCCCAAGGATGGGAATGGGAAACCTCTAAACTCCACTATAGCCAGTGTTACAAGCCATTTCTATTTTCTATATTAAATGAGTGTATGTATATAGGTTTTGTTAGGAGCTGCTAAAAATTAAAAAGGTGGCTGTAAGGTGATGATGTCCAAAGTGCAGCAGAGCTCAGGTAAATTTTAGACATCTGGAGCAAGTGTTTACACACAGAATGGTTGGGATCCATTTGTAATATTTTGTTTGTATAGTCCAGTGTTTTTACTACTACATTAAGTTCACCTTCAAGTCTCACTTTAACTTTCTGCATCTCTACAGACTGTGCAACCCTAACCCTAACTTAGATGTGGGATGCTACATTATCGTGTTGCATGCAACTCAGTGAACCTTTCATTGACATTGTCACTGCATCATGGATGTCACTGTGACATAATTGGTTGGACTTCTGGCATGTCAGAAATTTTGGCTGCCTGTCTTGCAATTTGGGCAGTTCCACAGTCTGATTTCCCTCATGGCTGCTGTCAAAAGATCCGTTATAAACTAGTGAGCTTGTTTTAATGTTAGAGTAGTATTTTACATTATGTTGCTAAAACTGCAGTCTTGACTGAGGCTGCTGTGATATAAAACTGAATTTCGCTGCAGAAAAGACACTGTATCGTTTGCAACTTCCAGCCATTCGCTGCTCCTTGTTTTTATTTATTTTTTTCTAGTAGAATTGCACAAAGGAGGTTTAATGCTCCCTTCCACTTTTTGTCAACATTGTTGAGGGTGCAGTTGTTGGTTGTGTCCGAAATCATTCACTCATTCACTACTCCCTACTCACTATCTACGGAGTTCTATGTAGACGACTATATAAGTGAGCTCATCGGCAAAATGAAAAAAACACTTTTGGACACGTTTTACGTCATTGCTGTCGCACAATTAAAACGTGCCAGATCAACGTCAGCTGGTGGAGCATCCATAATAAATACTGGCATGTGTTTTTGTGATAAATACATTTATACTGAGCGTATTTTCCCAAATTAAAAAATACAAAATACTTTGTGGCCGTTTGTGTTGTGTGTTGCGCTGCTCTCTCTCTTCTCGTCCATCTGTCATGTTTCTTTCAGTACAACGCATGATGGTATACAGGGCTTGGTTAGTGACCATCGGTTGTACGCTACTTCTCATGATGCATATTGGGATACTTTGAGTCCACTGTATAGGGTATAATTCTCACTATACATTTGGACAGCACTACAAAATGGCGAACTGAGTAGTGAGTGATTTCAGACACAGCCGTTGCCTTGTTTGAATAAACTTTGTAAGAACTGTCAAAGGACAAAACCAACTGGGTGTTCCGTGCTTACGTTCAGCGAGAGCTCCACGTCATGGCCAGTCCACTGATACATAGTGTGAACAGAAACATTGCAGGTTCTGTTCGTGCAGAAAGGCTGATTAAAAGTTTAGTGTGAGTGTTAAATAAAAACAGTAAACCCACACCTACGATATACTAACTCACCACAGGTGTTCTCACTTACAGTTGATCATTTTTCAGGACTCTGTGGGCGTTCACTGACCGGGATTGATTGACATCTTTTTCATTCTCTTTGGTTAGTTTTGATGCACCTGTTAGTAGGACAGATTGTCAGCTAGCATGCTGCCTGTTGCATAGCAGCAAGGGCAGGTTTATTCTCTAATCACTAATGTTCAGTAGTAGTATGTGCAGTGGCAGAAACTGTGGAAACACTGCATGTTGAGGATGAATTGTACTGAGGTGTGCCAGAAACAGGTGCAGGTCAACATATTGACCATTTTAAATCGCTGTATATTAGGCTCTCTGTAGTCATTGTTCAGGCCAAACTGAAAGCCCATTTTCAAACTTGCAACTTAACAAGACTGAAGATCTTAACAAATTCTCAGCATAGTCCTGCCTAACGTTAATTTTAAAAGACCTCTAATCAGCCAAAATAAGCTAAAAGTTAAGTATGTGTGTGTATGGATGAGCGGTTTGATGGCGGGCCACATTAATTGTGATGTTTGTTGTCAGTTTCAGCTAAAGTGTTATTTTTAAGTCTTAAAAATATAAAACTACATGTAAAACTGCACAATTGCATATTAGATAATACTGAAAATACATGTTTTCATTTTTTTCTAAATAAAAGCACTCTATGAAATAGATAAATTAAAAGCACACATTTGATAAAATGTAACACAAAACCGAAATATCTCATCAAAATATCTTCAACTTATAAATCCAGCAGAAAAGCCAAGGTAACTGGAGAACAAAAGTAGACTTTTTATTTTTTTTATTTTTTTTAACCCTGGGAACAGATACATGGTTTTGTCAGAGCATCTGTTCAGAACAGGATAATCCCATTCTGGTCCCATGTGCAAACACAAGGTCCAATCTTTCAGAGAAATAGGGTTTATGTTTGTTAGGTGACAGCACACTGGGTGGCTGACCTCTCAATCTATACCAGGTCCAGTAGTGTACACAAAGGAGTATGTTTCCCTTCAGCCCTCAGATCCCAACAGTCCCTTTAATGATGTATTGTGTTCATCTGTTCCTACCGTTACACCTGTGCTTTTAACTGTGTTTATATGTGAGAGTTCTTCTCCCAGATTAAATTGTTATATCTTGTATTTCATCTTTGTATCTATTTTACTATTCTTGTTTTCATGCCTTCCTGAGATGCACTTTGTAATCTGTTTTTTTGATAAATTAAACAATAGCTCAAACAAAAGAATATAAGACAAATTTACATAAGAGATTGTTAAAAAAAATTCACATAAAAGAAATTAATTCAAAAGAGACAGAAATTTAGAGGCAAGCCTGAAACAAAAAATTACAAAAGCATGTACAAGTAGTATTTGCATGGCTTGTTCAAAAGCACTTGTATAAAATCAGCTGGTACACATGCTGTAATCTGCATTCCTATTAATTCCTGCAAATAAGTTTAGAAAGTGCTCTAAATAGTGAGTATTTGTTTTCAAATGACAATTAACGAATTATATCAAATAAAACGCAGTACATCAGAACACTTGACTAACTTCCATGTAAAGATAATATATGCAACTCAGAGACAAAAAGATAACAATGTCAAAGGCATTGGAAAGTGCCCATGTGGCCCTCCATCCACTGTATAAATACTTGATCAGATGTCAAGGTGGGCATGTTTGTTCACTTTCCATCTAGATGAAAAACTGTGTTGTGTGCAGGTCCCGTCTGAGGCTCAGAAAATGCCTTGGAGACTGTGGCAGAGAATGAGAGACTTTGAGAAACCACTGAATGACAACAAATGTCCGACGGGGCCTTTGCAGGCAAACAGTGGTCACTGTGGTAGTGTTGTGTACACATATATAGCGGTACCGGCTGTGCTGTAAGTGTGATCTTTAACGTAAACAAGTTCAGGCTGCAGCTCCTCCACAGCTGTATATCTGCATGTCTGTCATTTAGCTACTGTTGCATGTACTGTACATACCTGCGCATATTGGTCTGTTTTTCGGCATGTCAGTTTTATTTTACATTAATTTATATTTGGTTGTTTTTTGCTTCAGTTTAGAGGGAAGATTAAATTCCTCAAGATCCTGTATGTGCTTTAGTTTGTCCTTCAGGTTTAAATATTAAGTAAATATTAAGTTTGTCGTCCTGTTCACATCAGATAATAGACTAATAATCCAAATGAATCTGCATTTTACGCTGATTACAGACTTACTTCCTCGTTAATTTCCTGTCACATTATTATGGCTGGATTTACCCATTAGCGGGCTGCTGCGGCAAACAAACTTTGGGACCCCATTGAAGTAGAGTATGTACCCTGTAGCCTCCAACTCCCTATTAAGTAGTACAAACTGCTACATATGGCAGCTTCATTGTATACCCAGAAACACAGAGA
>NTHP01000042.1:1644857-1663890 GCA_003416845.1 Oplegnathus fasciatus | reverse complement strand
AAAAAAAAAAAAAAAGCAAAAGGGATTTTAAACAGGCATCAGAGAAACTTTTGTACTTGAGAATGTACGAGTGCTGGTATGAATGTGATCTTCAGAGGAAATGGTAAAAGAAAGGCAGAGAGAGAGCAGGAAGAGGCTGCACCTGCAGAGGAGGTCTTCAGCTCTCAAGCCACCCGCTGTGCAAAGAGAGAGACAGATACAGAGAAGAAGAGAGAGAGAAAGAGAGAGGGAGCGAAAGAGGCTGCAGCAGCTGCAAGGTTCGGAGAGAGAGTGCACAGTAGAAGTCAGAGATGGGAGAGAAAAGAGAGAAAAGCAATGGAAAGCAAGAGTGCAACCTCTTCTTCTCCAAAAGGCCCCCTGCTACGTCTCCCGTTTGCACTCCCACAAATCGCATAAAACTGCAAAAAGGAAAAAAAAAAAAGAAGAAAAAAATCAGCAGTGCTCGGTTGGTGTTTGAAATCATATGTAAATAAGGCACATTGATAATGAAGCGCCAGAGGAGGAAATTCCACTAATTACCTTACAGACACTTGACAAGGAGCAGGAGGCGAATGCACTTGACGTACTGTTTCTCATGAAAAGGACAGAAAAGAGAGAGGAAAAGATCTGATGGCAAGACGACAGGTTTCCATTTAAAGTCGATGGAAGTCTTTCATTTAGCTTTTGACTGTGAGTAATCGTGGGTTTCTATGATAAAGTCAGTTTGTTAAGTTAAAGAAATGGAAGGGTTGAAAAGGAATCAGGGTGATTCAACATTTAACTGTGTGTTTTAATTCACATTAGAGAGGAGATAGATAAATTATGCATGTCAGAAGGGGTCGATTTGAAATAACAGAAAGATTTCATAGGCAAGTAGATGTGAGTCGAACACCCTGACAGCTATATTCTAGGCATACGTTTTTTGAAAATGCAATTCAGAATTGATATTTACAGTATTTGCACAGTTTCAGTTGACAATAGAAGTAAAATAACTTGTTTTTCAGTTACTTTATATAAAAAAGATCAAAACTCAAGGAGGAAACAGCTGTTTTAAAAAGAATATATTTTTTTTTGCATCCTTGCTTGCAGGTATACACAGATGGATAGTTTAGATCTCTACGTGCCTTTATTCAATCCATCCTTCCTTGATCTGCCTGTCCACAGCAGGAAGGAAGACTGAGTGAATGGACTAGAGGAAGATAATATACAAAAATGACTTGTGTTGATGAGGAAGTGTAGGAGGAGTTGTGTAAGGCAGCAGAGCCTCTGTGTCACGACTATAAACAAGGTTCTGCTCCTCTTGCTTTTATTGTGCGTTCCTAACAGGCCTCACTAAATTATGTCTACAAGTGTGTATAATACTGGAGCATCTGTTTGTTCCCCTTCGAATAAATAGGTAGTGTTTAAATTACACTGTTTAAATTACCCTCTTATCGTGGCCTGGCGACTGAAAAGGAAACACACGGAAATTAATTAGGAGACGGATGCTTGCGCAGCATTTCTTCCAGGTGCATTTTGTACTGACGTCCAAGGACGTTAGTGCCTTCTTTGATAGATGGAGTAATCAACAGAGTGAAAACAAGGCATGTAACCTCTCAATGAGGCTCGGCAAACCGCTTCAGTTTACAAACATGTTGCTCCTAGAAGAAAAATGTAGAGTTCATGACATAGTTGGTCTTCCATATAGGCATTCTTTCAGCAAACTTTCTTACTCTCTCTCTCTGACAACTGTGACATAAAAGTCTTTCCCTTCATTTATACAAGTTTAGTTTTTCCCTTAGCTGCTGCACACACTTTCTTTATATAATACCATCTTTGTCAAATATTCAAAAAGACTCGTATTAGCTTTTTAAAGAAAGAACTGCAAGAAGAAAGAACATTTTTTTTCCATGGTTGACAACCCTCTGAAACAGTATTTACAGTAGACAACAGGACACTAAGCTGAAATCCAGACAAATCAAATTCTTTTAGGGTGAGCAATTCTTAAAGGCAGGTGAGTCATCGTGTGTCAGGGGAAATTCAGGGTTAATTGAGCCTTTAAAAGAACATTTGAAGAAGTGGTTAGCAAAAAACATTACCACTTTACAATCAGGCATACTTGTAAAGTGTTTAAAATGTCTTTCTAGTTGCTTTAATTATCAAGCACGTCCTTTCTTCTTTGTCACCTTGTTATTAATTAAGAAGGACCACTCTCATGTCCCATAAGAGTATCCATGCCCAGTGGTGGAATGCAACATGTGTATTTATTTGTAAGTACTGTACTTACTTCAAGTACAGTTTTGGGGAACTTCTACTTGCTGGTTTCCATTTTGAGTTACTTTGTTCCTCTACGACATTTCAGATTACTCCACTACATGTGTCTGTCAGCAATAGTTACTGGTTACTTTGCTGATTAAGATTTTTACAAACAAAAAAATATGATCAACGTATAAAATATGTTACAATATATTGTTACAGGTAGCTCCAGTTCAACCAACTACAACAACAAACTGTTATTAATGCATCAGTAACAAGATTACAATAATATAATATATAACAACGTAACAACCATACTTCTTTTACTTTTGACGTGAACTTCCTTTTTACTGAACACCTTTAGCTGATTTTTGCCTTATTGTAAAGCTTTAGAGACAACATGTAACAATTAAGCTGCATTATTTTAGAGGTGAAGATTTTTGACTGACTGTATTGGACATTTGCTGAATAATGATGACACCTGTCTCATGAGTCTAAATCCCAAATATGGTGTGAGATGAGGACAAATGTTCCCATTATCCCACTTAGACCGACTCTTTTCTCCTAAATGAAACTCATTGGTGTATTTGTCTGATTCAGTGATTCAAACTAAAAGCTGAAGCTCTCGTCTTTTTGCAGCCTTTGGTATGAAGCATCGCTCACAGGCTAAGTTGGTAATCATGAATGTGGTATGTGCAGTTTATTGACATCACCTTAAGCAACTCTCGGGTGTTAAACTTTGGCTGCCAATGCACCTAATTGCCTTGTGCAGTACAGCTATGAATCAAAGACACCCCTCTTTCATGAAACATTCCTCAAAATGGTGGAACGACAATTTTGCCTTCTCCACAGCGACAAAAAAAGTGATTTCAGTGGTTTCACCTCTTACAGTCCGGTGGCTTTACGAGAGGTGCCCAGCTTTGAGACTTTGTCAGTTGAAATGGAGTCATTGAAGAGACACCTCTCACGGATTGACTCGCCAACTGTCCTCTGCCACAATGACCTTCTGACAAAAAACATCATCTACAACCACGAAGAGGGTGAGCAACGGCTGTGCACATCACTGACACCGGAAAACATGATGGATATAAAATTGAAAGTTTTGAATTGATTTCATGTGGATGTGCATCAGATGTCCATCAGCCAGAAGCAATAAAACTAGCTGAATACTGTTAAGAATAAAATACTGCCTTATGCTAAACTCTTTAACTGTATCTCTGCAATTGTAAATCAGTCTGTTACTTAAGCTAATGTTAAAATAGATGAATGTGTCTCTTTTCACCAGTTTGAAATAATCCAGCTCATAGAGTCCTCATACCTCTTCCCTTTATTTTACATACAGAAGCGAACCTTTGCACTTCCCACTTTATTAAATATCGTACCTCATTTGTAGTATCCTTTTATTATGATTTCATTTCTCTCACATATTTTACAAGGATGCCCAGGGTGACTCTCAGTCAAAAGAGACTCCGTGTTCCTTTGACTCCCACAAGGTTCTGTACTTTCAATAAAAGGAGGGAGCGTTGTCAGTTATACGCCCATACCTAAGATGTGTTCGTCATGTTGTCGTGGTAACCACTGCTGCTTTCCCTCTCCTCCTCCTTCAGGAATGGTGAAATTCATTGACTACGAATACGCCGATTACAACTACCAGGCCTTTGATATTGGCAATCACTTCAATGAATTTGCTGGTAGGTCTGTGTTGTGATGAAAAGAAGTTCAATTTGCCTCCAAATCTTTTCCACGACCAGCACATGTAAGGCTGCCTAATGTGGAATATTGAGTGAAGTAGAAGTTCTATATACAGTATGTGATATGCGGAATCATTGTCCAGTTTGTACTCTCTCTTTGACTATGATATCATTTGATTTTTCGGCCATTGTGTACCATGAAACTGTGTCCTTTTTCTGACGCTGCCAAGACAAATTGCTGTATTCAGTATGTATTCTTCGTGGTGATAAAAGTGGCTTTGATGTACCAGCTGTGTCACAGCAAAGCCTGACAGGGTTAATTTGATCATTTGTGGAACAATCATCAATTTAACACTTCTGGATAGTTTTGAAGAACCATATCGTGTCAGCTTTCACGTCAACACTTGCCAGCTCCAAATGATTGTAACTGAAATATAGCTGTGTTGTGCAAACTTTGTCCAACCCCTAAATTATCATGATACCAAACTGTGGCTGGAGTGAGCCAAATGTCATGCACAAAAATGCAGAAAAATTGTTAATATGTTGGGCCTTTTTTAGTGACAACAAATAAATCCCCTTTTCATTTCACATTTTCCTGATTATAAAGAGAAAATACAGCAAAAATGCAGCCAACCGTCAAAACTGGATCCACTTTTCAGTTATCTCCACCATACAGATCTCCCCAAGATTTTCTAATTAGTTTTCAACTGAAGGTGTTGTACATCTCTTCCAGTTTCCACGCTTACTTCTTACTTTCTGGTACTGTGTACAGTATGCAGTGATGGAGGAGGTATTCATGGCCTTACTTAAGTAAAAGTAGCAATACCACACTGTAAAAATACTCTGTTATGGGTAAAAGTGCTGCATTGAAAACCATACTTACTGTTGTAAAAGTCTGTAAATATTATCTGCTAAATCTACTTAAAGTATAAAAATTAAAAGTACTTAATGCTGAAGTACTAATGTGTAAGTAGCATTAAACTCTCGCAGTTTGACGTGGTCATCCAGTTTCCATGCTTCTCTGTTGTAACTTGTGCGTTTTAATATGTGTAACATCATGTTCACTGGGGACAAATAATTTGAACAATTGGTGGAACTGACAAGTGCTGACTGAAGAGATGAGATGATGTGGCTCTGTGGCAAATCTTCAGAACTATCAGCTAGTTTAGGCTTTATTGTTGAATTTGAACACTGACAGCAGTTCCACTAACATGTGCATATGTGTGTGTTTTGTGTTCAAGGTGTGAATGATGTTAACTACAGCTTCTACCCGAGCCGGGAGCTGCAGAGGGACTGGCTGACGGCCTATCTGGAGAGTTACAAGCACAGCACGGGACGTGAGGTCACTGTTACAGAGGCAGAAGTTACGCAGCTCTACATTCAAGTCTGCAAATTCTCACTGGTAAGTGTCTGCTCCCACCGACTTTGTTGAAATGTTGAAATATGTCATTATGTAGTGCCTCAACACTTTGGAAAGACTTTGGAAAGTGACAAATCTCTCAACAGTTATTTCCTTTTTTTAAGTTCTGCTCTTGGAAGGACTCAAATATCTCAATATTATGAGATTAGTGTGTGCATTTCAACAATATCCATATGTGTGCAGACCTCTGAAATGACAGGGCGGCAACACCTCACCATCACATTTTAACAATTTACTTTTCCAGAACCCTGAAAAAAAAACTCCCCAAAGAAAACCAAATCCGATCCACAGCTGACCCACCACTGTTCAAAGTTTGATGGACTCCATCTGAGTAGATTAGAAACTGCCGCAGGGAAAAATGAAAGACAGCAGCCAAAATTATTTTTCTTATGACCACAATTTTCATTCTTTGGTGGCTCAAGTGGTGCTGGGCTATCTGTCTAAAAGTGCTTTCATAGCTCAACACAATATGCAGAATTGTCCTACCAATTTCGGGGTGGTGTGAATGTCTCTTGAAATAGCCCAGAAATGATGAGGAAGCATATTACTTTTTAAAATAACTTGTGCCTCGGCCAAAAAACAGAGCTGGAGAAGTGAGAGGAGGGAAAAGAAATAAAGCCTGGAATGGAGTGAGAGAGGCGATAACATCATGTTGATTGAAATCAGATTTTCTATGACAAACCGAGGAGGACTCTTGACTCGAGGGAAGTGGGAGAAATTGATCACTGCTGCTTAACAAGCCAAGTTTCCAGTTCGACTTATTTTGACAAGCCGTGTGTCAAAATGAGGGATACTGAGCCTGTTAATTGAGAAAATCACAATTTCAAGGAATTGAGCTGAAACTTCTCCGTTTAAAAATATTCACAAAAAGCAGCATTTTGCCCACTAAATGTTGTCTTTATGTACAACACCACATTTACTTAACTTTTATCCAGAGACAAAAGAAACTATCCAAAATGTATCTTCTCTTCTTGTGATAATATGAAACATTATGATGACCTGAAAACAGGATTCTTTTTAGAGCTGAAATGATTAATGAAACTATTTTGATCATCGGTCAATTGTGTAAGTAATTTTCTAAAACAAAATGCCAGAAATTCACTCGTTCCAGTTTCTCAAATGTGAATTTTCTATGATAGTACATTAACTGACTTTGGGTTTTGTAAAGTTTGTCTGAGAAAATAAGCAATTTCAAGACGTCATCTTGGGCTCTGGGAAATTGTGATGGGAATTTTTCACTATTTCTTGACATTTTATAGATAAAACAATTAATCAAGAAAATGATTCGCTAATTAAAACAATCAATATTTGCAGCCCTACTCCCTTTTCCATCAGAAGTGGTACAGTGAAAGTAGAGTTCACACAATTTTTGAGTATTCATTTGCACCGTACAGATCTCCCTGAGATTTTAAAATTGTTTCACATCACATCTGGTAAAACCAGATGATATAGTTGCCTAAATCATTGGTAACAGGATTTGGAAAATTTCCAAAACAGCAATTATTATCAATTCAGTCTGATGCCTTTTAATATTTCTGTGGGTTTTTTGTATTCCCTTTTTTATGAATCAGATTAAATGCCATTTTATTCTTTTGTATCACTTTCATATCACTTGGTAATTGCTTGGAATAATCAAACTACATTGAATTCATACTATAGTTAAGTCTCAGTGGATAAGAATACACATGAATAGTCAAAACTCAGGAACCAAGGAAACCAGTCTGCACTGAAGGAAGCTGTGTGGTTCCGCTGTGTGGCATCGACAAAGCCTGGCCAGTTGCCAAAGCTCTGCGGTGTGAAGCTGCCTCCGTCGAGTCGTAATCCCTGGAAAACTGTGCCAAGACGCGGTGGGGTCTTTACGACTCGTCCTCTCCTCCGCAGGGATCCCCCGTGATGTCGAGGCTAAAGCCTGCGGCTCTGTGATGTCACTCGCCACACGTCTCTCATCTCGGTTTTTCTCAATGGCTCCCTGTCGCTGATGGTCTCTGCTTAGTGTTAGACTAATGCTCTCTTAATGGAGAGCAGTTATTAATCATAATGGAAACACAGTCAATCTCTCTTCCCAACTAAAGACAGAGATTAGAGATGAAAATCTGCCAGGGAGGGGAAAAAGCCAAGGGAAAACCGCACATCGCTCTTCAAGTATTTCATTCCACCCTTTATTTGATTATCAAATAAAAATGTGATTATATCACTGGGCCACAGAACAGAGGCCTGTCTGGATCTTATTAGGACTTGCTATTAGTGGTCCTACCATGAAGATTTACAATAAGGGTGGAGAACAACAGAAATTTATGGAGGCATGGAAGTCCGCAAGCCTAAGTGAGCAAAGCCATTAAGGAGGGAACCATTCAATACAGAGGTTTGTCATTCTGACTGAGCGGCGTGCAACTGGCAGGCAGCAGCAGCAGTTATGGGAGCAGTTGTAACACGACAACTGGAGGTCACTGAAGTGTGTTTTTACAGTTCTGCTCTGTGGCACAGGGAAATGTAGCAAAACATGGAAGGAAAACAAAGTTGGTGAAACCGCACAGCACCTGTGATATTTAATTCAGAACAATCAGCACCACATATTTTCACAAGTGTACAAATACCACAAACATAATCCAGATTTTTACACTTGTGAAACATGTAGTCCAATAGGAGTATCATGGACTAGCTTCATGTAGTGAATGAGTCTGTCATTCACTTAGATGGCTCCAATCAGTCTCTGTCAGCAAGCGTTTGCCCTGCTGCCGTGCTCTCGAGCAAGACGCTGACATCTGACCCCACTGTGACCCTTGTCCCTGCAAGAAGAGGTGTGCTTTTGAAGCTTTAACTGGATCATCAAGAGGGCAAATGAGAACTGCATGTCAGTCGCACATTCCTTTAAAGACAACACCAAGTATTGTACTGAGCATGCAAACACATCACACTTTGTTCTTTAATTGTACTGCTGTAGTTTTAATTAACCACACACACACCCACACACGTTCTATAGTGCTTTAATTCAATGATTTTTTTCAAATGAATTACTGCTTCAACTGCATTATTCTGCAGCTTTGATAAAAGCAGACATAATGTTCACTGTTATGGAACATCAAGCAAGTTTTTGTAATAAAACAAATTAAAACCATTGATTGTCTGGAAATTTTAAAAATCTAAGCCACTACGACTTGCCTTGAAAACAAGTTTAGTTAGTAATAAATGGTCTAAAACATGAAAACTACTGGTATGGTCCTTTATTGTTTTTTTTTCTTTCTCCTCCACCAGGCATCCAACTTCCTCTGGGGTCTTTGGGCCATCCTGCAATCACAGTACTCCTCGATTGACTTTGACTTCCGAAGGTTTGTATTTCTGATGAAGGCAACTGAAAGGTCCCATGAAATAGAAAGAAAAGGCCTTTTTCCATGTAGTTACCTTGAGTCCACATTTGGAGATGTGTGTCTGGGTGTCACTTTGCATAAACATTGTTCTAGTTTCCTAAAGCGCTGCTGCTGTGACATTTTGTACATGGAATGCTGCACAAAATAGACTATAGGTTACAAATTGTAAATATTCAAATCTACGTCCTCCTGACATTAAGCACCACCTTCACATTAACACCACCTCAACAGCTGTTTAATGTAGAAACACATGAAACCGCAAAGAAAATTGTGACCTCAGTGCAATTTCATGGGACCACCTTATTACTTAACATCATCATACATCACTTAAATACTCACAAATGGAAAAATATATCCTGCGCATTGAAGTCAAGCACTCGCTTTCTTATTGCTATGTTTAGACAAACAGGATCTTCATTAGGAGGGCCTGACAAAGAATTTGTTGGCAGAGAAATTGCAATAAAGGACTGGGAACTTGAGCCCAGAGTGTGGAAATATTTCATTTTTTTCCACCAGTGCTTCAAGACTTTGTATACCCAGGATCTGGCATAAAACAGGCAGGACAAGCACACTTCTTCTTCTTGTCTAAAAGCAGACAAACTATCTAACATTAAATCCTCTGCCTTTCTTCACTCTTGAACCACAAATCATGAAAAGATGAAAGAAATGGAAATTTCTTCTATTTTTGTATGTATTATGATCCACGCAGGGACTAGTTATCTTTAAACAAGTCCAGGAGACATTCCTCACTACCAGCAACCAGACAATAAAGTTCAGGAGGGCGAAATGTTTCCCCTCACCCCCACTTTTTCTTCCTCTCTCCCTTCTCTGTGTGCCCCACACCCGCCACAGTTGTGATCGTGATCCTAATCACTATTGACACACGGCACCCTCCCCTCTGTGTGGCTTTCTCTGCTCGCTTGCTAGATCAGCGACAGGGCCCCCGCCTCATTTCGATCTGGACCTCGGAGGAAATGTGATCCAGAGGGGTGCCGAGGCACAGAGGCACTATTGTTCCCATGCCGTCGGTCCTCCCTTACATATACGTCTCTCATCCCTGGCGGGCCACATGCGCCAGCTAGACGTCTGCTCCTCTAAGCCGCCGGCTGAGGTTGTCCTAAAGTGCATGGTGAGGGTCGGGTTACCTTTCTTTAACTGGAGGGTTAAACTGAATTGAGCTCAGAGAGCAACAGTAACGAAGGAGAACCAGGTCTAACGTTTGAAGGCATCGCTAGCCTGCCAACCTCTGTCCCCCAGTACACAAAGACATTGACACAGACATTTATATCGTAATTTCCTCTGCCAACAGTACCTCAGGATTCTTGATCGTTCGTGCTGTCAAGAAAGAGACAATGTGGATGGCAATGATCAATGGTTTGTCCTTGCTTTCATCTTTTCATTTACGTTAAATACACTGACAGTAAGCACACACCACGGTCAAAACACAAATAACCTTATGAGACTGTCCTTGTCGTTTGTTTAAATAGCATAAAGCAACATAAATTTACAGTACATTCAATAGCGAAGCAGTAAGTAATGTTACTGTGACTTTATTATTTTGCTGCCAAAGGTCTCTCGGAGGAATTTGAATTGGATTCATAAAGGCCAGGTCACACCAGGATTTACAATAACTAACTGACACTTAAGCAATTAGTCAGCTTGTTAGCTTCTGAGAGCTTTTAACTCTCTTCAATAAAACTGAATAAAATGGTGTACAGTCCCGGGAACAAAATGTAAAATGTAAAACAAATGGTACAGAGAAAATAGCATGTCACAGCTGGCTAGCATGTTTGCGGTTAGCTCGCCAGCTACAGTAGTTCACCAACTAGCCCTGCGAGTCGACAGGTGTCTGGTGTGACCAGGTCTTGAGTCTACAAAGCATCTAATATTTCAACACCAGAGATCTGTCTGCTTTTAACAGTCAACGTTGGCCTCTTTTGTACCTTAAATTAATAGTTTTAAGTAGTTTATCAATTTGATTTTTGGCCACCAGGGTGAAGATTCATCCAAAACAACAGATACACAGTTATGGCTAAGGTTTAAAGATATAACGAATAGGATTTGTCAGTTGCTGTTTGTAAACACAACATTCAAAGTTGGCCCCTCCTCCCCGGGTCAAAGCGCACGTGCTTACGATCTGGCAACTGGTCGCTACGTTCCCGCACCTCACACCCTGCGCGCTGCTATTGGCTGGGGGCTACACACCACTGCCCAAAGTTTGACGCACACAAACTTCCCAAACACAGCGAAATAAGAAAACAGATACAGACAGCGCCACACACTTCTAGTGGGTCGTAACTGATGATTGAGAGGGATTAGTTTTGCATGAGTCTATACATTGTTTTTTAGGAAAATCCTACTCGTTATACCTTTAAGTTAACTAATGTGTTAGCAAACAACTGCCGCAGAGGATTATCATCTCAGTGAATTCGTGTTTCTGGCCTTCTGAGGATTTTAAGTTAGTCTCCTTATAATTCTGTTTTGGTTTCCAGCAACTTCAAAAAAAAGAAATATGTGGCTCATAGCTGCTAGATGTTCCACTTTTCTCACCAGACAGTTGCTATCTCCTACAACATGGTTTTATTTTGACCAGTAATGATCTCTCCAAAACTTTAACACAATTGTTTTATGATTTTTTATTTTTTTTGCTATTAGTGGGAACTTCTTCTCCAAAATAAGCTGACATGCACAACAAAATATCTGGTTCTTTAAATGCTCAGTTTTCTTCACGAGCTAGCCGTTGACTTTGTCTGTGTACCGCTTGATGCTGGGCAGTTAGCGTACAGTTAGTGCATCAAAGCCTCATTGCTGGAAATGGCTGCCTTCTGCTGCTGAAAACAGGGTTGAGAGGCGGTGAGATTGAACCATGCAGAAAATTTGCCTTAAAATTTACTGCAGAGTTGGGTGATCATTCTCTGTTGGTTAATTACTACAAGAGACCTTTTTCACATTAAACGTAGTCATTTGATTTAGTTTAAAATATAATGATTAATGTAGCTTTAACCATAATTTACTTGTCACGACCACAAGCTTACCCTTAGCTTAACCAAGCAGTTTTATTTCCCTTAACTTGAGAGAGAACACACAACGCACAGCTGCTTTATGTTTTTCTGATAAACAAGTTCTTTTGAGGAACGATAAAGGAAGTTTGGGTTAAACCCTGAATGTGTGTGTGTGTGTGTGTTTCCTCCCACTGTTATCCCCCTGAGCCAAATCTCTGCCGACTTCCCAACGAGTGACAGGCGTCGCCCAGGCCTTGTGCGTTAACCAAGGCCAGATGTAGATGTGACAATAGGGAGCCACAAGGGGAATGCAAACCCGCCCTCCCTCTACCGTCCATATTTACTTTCCTTATATGATTTTAT
Source organism: Oplegnathus fasciatus (assembly GCA_003416845.1). Lineage (NCBI taxonomy): Eukaryota > Metazoa > Chordata > Actinopteri > Centrarchiformes > Oplegnathidae > Oplegnathus > Oplegnathus fasciatus. Next base: position 1,651,835 of record NTHP01000042.1, on the reverse strand, counting down.
TCATGTGTTGAAAGTGTCTGCGAGTCAGCGGTTTAGATTTGTGGACGCGTTGGCAAGGTGAGCCGTTATTTGACAAAGACATTATTATGAGGAAATGAATGAGGAGGAGGCCCACTGTTTGGAATAGCCTGACTGCAAAATTGAGGGAATTGTGCACAAAAGCACATTGTGAAATGGAATACCTGCTTTGGAGGGAGTTCATTTTCCCCTACTTCTGCTAAATAGAAAAACGTCTCACTTTCATCTCCGTTGATGATAAATGTTAAGCACGCTAGTTTTAGGTGTCGGCCTTAATAAAAATAGGGATGAATGGGATCCCCTGTGAAAGCTGCTGTTCTTTTAAATGGGTATACTCAAATATAATTCTGCTTAGGAAGGGTGTGGGTGCGACGGGTAATTAGATTAACAGAACAAAATGCTATGACCACTGAATTATTTATGTTTGTGTTTTTTTGGGATAAGCAGACATTGAAGCTCTTTTCCCCTTTTATTTTAACTAACTGAATGTCTATTTAATGACTGAGATTTATCAATTAATTATTATTAATTATTTTTTACCTTCGGGTGCTCTTATACTTATAGAGATAATGTTTTATTCTAAATGCTACGGATCGACATTTAGGGACATATTGCTTTCTTAAGAATAAAAGCAAATAATCATCTGACTTACATACATATACAGTTAATAGGACTATTTTTCACACGGTACTTGTCCAAATATACCAAGTTCAAAAATACCAAGCTGACCAACTTAAAGCACTGATCTGATATGACAGAAGGTTTAACCGGGAGAATGTGACTGCTGAAATTGATATGATGCGATTAGATAGAAGACGTATCAGTTGTTGGAACAACAAAAACACTTGATTGTACAGTGCCTTAAGAGAGTGGAGTTTCTTACCTCACAAATGATCTTTAGTCAAGTACAGACACACAAACCCAACAAAAGCCAAGTTTAATTTTGACATCAAGTTACTTGCTAATTGACCTGACCTTTCACCACCGATGTTTGTTATTTTAACCGCCAAAAGCCACAGTCTGCATAAAAAATGAGAAACTAATGCCTGAATGTTTTGTACACTGTTGACTGAGAGGAGAGATACTGTAAAAGATTAAATAACTGATTCGTCAGCTAATTTGTGTATTTTGTCAAACCGGGTGTCAGAGCTTGCACCGGTGTGACCAAATAGTTTTCCACATGCACACGGTTTACTTAAAATTAAGTCCGTCCAAAGAAAATGCGTCGCCAGACCACAATGAGAGAAGTGAAAATTGTCTGCTGGCTCTACCAGGCTAACACCAAGGATTTCTGTTCCCCCAATGTTTTTATCAACTACTTTCCAGTGGCAAAGGTTAGACATGAGCTGTACCAACTTTGTCTATCAACAAGCTACAGGTGTGTATTCTATATCTAAAGGTGACCCATAAGTGAAGCAAAGAAACTACAAGAAAGAAACTATTCTAAGAAAAATTGCAAAGAGCAGACAACAGAAGCCAGACTGTGACACAATAATTAGAGAGCAGTTTTACCCAGAGATACAGGTGGGGAACCGAGTGATGGAATACAAGTAACTAAAAGGCATGTGTCAGAATTATCTTTTTGTCTCACCGAGCAGCAAGGGAGAGAAAACTGATTTGGCATTGAAGAGTTCAGTGAAAGCACTGATTAAAGGACAAACAACTCTCTGTGCCTCCATTTTCTGTGCTTTTGAAACTTCACTTAATTTCAAAGGGTATAGTATAATGGCCAAGGGCAACGGTGTACTCAGACATCAGATTTATTGAAGCGTTCGATAATATTGTTTGAAAAAAATACAAAACCACTTTTCTCGCAGTTAAGTTCTGAAATGCGCTGAAGCTTTGGCACAGCTTTCAGACTCAGTGCTTTATTGAATAGAGACTTGATTCTATATTGTTATGCAAGTTTTGCAAACAAAAAATGTAGCGCTAGAGCTATAAGCAGGGCATACAGCGTGACCTGTAGCGAACACTGGAAAAACACATTACTGTATAACTTCCAACTTGATCCATATCATGAGCCGATTCTGATAAATGATATTACAAGAAGGTTCTAGCTCAGTGAATGGAAATCTGTTAGTATGTATAAGGCCAGATATGTCAAAGAGAACTTCAGGTAGTTTAAATATCTGCAGCAAACATTGAATACAGACTATTGAATTAATATCACTATTAATATTATATAAATTGCATTTACTATTGTAATATTCAGATTATGTTAATGTATTGAGACACCTGTGATTATGCGCTTAAAAGGAGGACTCCCTCTTTACACACGAAGATCAGTTTACTCATATTAGTGAGTAAAAGACATAAAAACGGTTGTAATATTTTCTGTGACTCTGCAGGAGCTTCGTCAAGTCTGAGAAAATAACCCTGGTGATGTCATAGTGATGTCATCTGGGTCATCTCAGCTTGGGCTTGAGACTTTGAGATTTCTTGAGACTTCTTGAGACTTCTTGAGACTTTGGCTTTTTTAACAGAAAACGTTACAAAACTGGGGATGTTGAATTGGCATTTACCAGGAAGGAGAGGGTCAAATAAAAGATAGAATCAGGTTGCATTGTGGGAATTGTAGGATCCAGCATGGAGTGTGCTCTGGGTAGTAAGGGCATCTCGGCCTCCGCTTCCTGGATTTTAACCAGTCTTTTAAAAATCTGCCGTTCTCAAGTCTCCCAACTTCATGAAAGTGTAATACTAAATCATCCGAGTACGCCTTTAAATAAACTTTCATGCTAACTTTCCAAAAAGTGACCTGCATTTATTCAGAGGAAACTCTACAAACAGGACTGAAAGTGTGCAGACCAATTGTAAAATGTACTGTTATGTCCTCAGACTCAGGTAAAAATTGGGCATAACATAAAATTATCTTAATTCACCATTTACAGGCACAAACAAGAGAGTTATGTGTCATACTTGCCTGAAAATGTTGGGACGTGACCATGTTGTTGGATGATTTCATTTTTATTTAGGCTATGTGTCGACAGAGATGTATTGTATACAGAATATTGTATGGACCCTTTTATTTGATAAAGGAAAGTTATTTTATATATTCGTGTTGTGATATTCAAACTATCAAACTAAATGCACAGGGATATTTCTCCTTACACTTTATTTATAGTCCAGATTTGATACTCAAAATTAAACCTGGCACAAGAGAAGATGAAATGTTATTGAATTAGTGGATCGAAACTCTTTTGCTCAAATTCTATTTCTTTTGCCCGAACCTGGTGAAGTTAAGTGCTTCTATTTATGTACTCCATATAAAATGAATACAAGGACTCGCATGCCAGATAATGAACAGAACTTTACTTTTGTGTCATTCGGGTGCCTGTTTCTAGTGTCTCCTGTTGACCTGCACTCTGACAGATAAGACAGTTTGAAAACAGCTGCAGACAACACATGCTGTTTGTGCTATTTTTTAACACAATGACACATAGGCCATCCTAATAAAATGTGAATTTACTAAGGAAAGACTGTAGCTCAATGAAAGCATTTGACTTTTTGCATGAAAATTAATTTTAATGTACCCTGATCTAAGCTAGTCACAGTGACAGAAATTGCACTTTTGAAATGTGTTTATTTATTTATTTATTTAAAACCTCGAGGAACCACATGGGAGAGACAAAGAACGCCAGACAGGAAGATTACAGGATAAGCAACAAAAGTCCTTAAAGCCATTACATTGTGATCATGCACCATAAACATCCAAGGAAAGTGGATGGTATTGTAAAGATTTTACAATATTCACGAAGAGCTTTGTAGAAAAATCTTCTGTTCTCTGATCAGTTTTTCTCTATTCTCTGCTCTCCTCCCAGATATGCTATGGCACGACTCAACTACTACTTTGAGAAGAAAGAGGAATATTTTGGACTGACAGTGAGCCAGAAACAGAGGCTAGAGGACCAGCATTTTTGAAATCACAAGAAGCATTACTTGAGACCAAGAAGAGTTTTCAATGTTATGGCCCATGTCCTTGTCTGTCACATCATACAAAACTATATAAATCCACTGTGGAAATGAAGGCATAGAATGAGCTTATAAATGTGCTCCCCATTGTTTGTTTTTTCAGGCTGTAGTGTGAGTTAATATGTTTTGCTATCATTGTGATTTTTAAAATATTTGTTTTACCACAGTCAGTATGCCGATAAGCCTATTTGGCAAATTGAGATGAAGCTCATGCCAGAAACACATTAATTGTTCCCACATTTAGCCGAGTCGCATAAAGCCACAAAAACTGAGCCTGATCATAAAACCCATAAGAGGGTTATTTGCATGCTTATTCAGTGTGTACCACAGTTCTGATGGAAAACAAGTTTCCATTTCAGCTTATTTACAAGTAGTGCATTATTTTAAATCTTTATTTTAAAGGACTATTGTTGTAAACCTGCTTTTTCTGTACCTTGCAGGATGTGCGCCAATCATACAGAATATTGCAAATTTATCAGCGTTATTTAAGTGCTAAAACACTTTGTAACGACAGTGTAAAACAGTATTTGATTCTGAATTAGGTTTGTGGAGCAATATATAAATTATGTCACAAATTGGTCCTAATTTTAGTAGGTTGTGAATTACGCCGACAGACAGCCATTTGTCCAAATTACAAAACAGTTTCAGCTCCCAAAAATATGCCCAAACTTTCAGTGAGCAAAACATCTTTGCTCACTAAAAGTTCTGCACTTCTGTTTGATTGCACCTCCAACAGACTCTTTTCACAGTGTCATAGCGAAGCAAACACAACAGCAGTTTATAGAATTAATAAATAATAGTTAAGTAGCACCAGTAAGTCAAACGTACCCGAGTGTTATCAATGCTTTCACAACTAAATGAAACGTACACATTCACTTTATGAGCCACAGCTGCTTTTTTTGTTATCGCAGTTCTCTGAAAAGGTTTCCTTGAAAGACAATGTAACTACATTGTATACGTGCATTAATCTGCTTGCACATTTTATTTATTTTTCATTTAATTTCTACACCATAGCCTGCAGCTACAGCGACATACTGTATGCGGTTGATGTGATGTCATCATCATCTGTCCCCTTTGATGCCTGTTGCAGGTCATGTCAGCGTTAAGTTAAGTTTCTAAAGAAACATCATCAGCATATTAGCAGACATCCCAGTGAGCATTGTTTGAGAGTTAAAACTCCCAACAGGCCCTTCTTTTTTGTAGTTTGAAAAAAACATACATGGAAACTTGCTGTGTGTCTTTAATACACGTTAAGATAAGTCACAGTTGTTTCATTTTATAATTTATGCAAACCACGATGAAGGTTAGAATTCAGTTGCTACCCCTTGCTTATAATTTGATAAGGTCACTGTTAGCAGTCTTGTACTGTATGCTGTGTTTATGTGGTGTATAAGTTGCTTCAACAGCCACCACAGCTGAAAGCAAATCCTTGTCAGTGTGACTAAACAATTGTTGATTCAACTAAATATATGAAGTTTATTAAACTTGTTTTCTCCCGTTCGATTAACTTAACGTGGTTGGTTTTACTTTTTTCACAACTCATGAGAAGACTTTGAATATATTATTCAACTTTAGTTCAGTTAACTCACATCTTTAAGGCAGCAGGGAAACTTACATTTTTAAGTTGAACCATCTGAAAATGATTGACAGTGTAGAAGGCCTTTTCCACGGCAGACATTTTGACCTGTCATAGCAGGAAAAGCACAGGTAACTAATAACATTGGCGATGGCTCTGTTCCATTCAGGTTCATTTAGGTATGCTGGGAGGCCAGCATGCTTACCTGGGCCCTAGAATTAAAATACATTTATAGACTGTACTGTAGCCACAGTTAATATAGTTTAACCTGTGACCACAGAATAGTGGCAGATTAATACTATTAATAATTAATAATACTATTCTGACCACACCTCCACCATTTGGAATGACGCCAGAAGGTCAAGATCATGCTTGAAAACTGCAGCAGTTTTCTGCCCTATTGTATGTGATCCACTGCATAAAATGGATGCAAAGGAAGCATATTTTAATTTATGAAAGAAGAGGCCAGACTCCATGTCCCTGAATCCCCTCTACTGTCTTTATCTAACCTGACAGGAATTCACATGGCAAAGTGTTGTTACACTCATTTATCTATTTATAGTAGATCAGTGCAGTGTGTTTATGTACCACGTAAAATTAAAGAAAATGTCAGCTGCTCTGTCAAGAACTGACAGCAGGAGCAATGTGTTGGCATGCTTGTCTTGTTGACCAACACCAAGTGATGTTATAGTAAGAAGACTTTGTTGGTTTCATGGTTTTATATTTGACTTGGGTAACAAACCGAGTGGTGAACAAATTAAGTTTCCTCCCGGGATTATTATGTCATCTTGAAGTGCTGCTCCTCTTCAGAACCAGAGGTCAAAAATATGATCCATCATGCATTCAAGTGCTCTTCATTTGAAACAATAACAAAATGGACACTGCAGCCAAACTTTCTCCTTCTCTTCTGACAGTAGTGCTCTTAAAGTATCAGGGCGAGTGTTTCACATTTTCAAGATTCAAACCTACATAAAAATGTTGATTATAAATTATAAACCAAACAATATTAAGAGACAGAAATGAGCAGTGTAATTAATAGGTTGCACACATGTCAAATTTAACTTTTTAACTGGGTGATCTGAGGCTACAAGATACTTTAAGATCAAAAGCTTTCTTTATTTCTTCCTTTGAAGGTGGCTCACAGTGATCAAAATCGATTCTCATGTGGTTAATGTGGCGAATCCCACCTTGAATCAACAGATGTGCTTATTTTCATATGAGGCAGAACAGGGGACACCAGAGGGGTGTACTACGAAGCGAGATTAATGGGTTAGCGAGGTATGTTGAGCCTAAAGCCAGAGTTTGCAATGTCACGAAGGTGGCTCTCTTTTAACCTGGCTAGATCACCATGGCAACTGATGCTGAACACATAACCTGGTCCGGAGGAGGTTAAGTTCAGAGTTTCGGATTTGAAT
>NTHP01000042.1:1631690-1644847 GCA_003416845.1 Oplegnathus fasciatus | reverse complement strand
GGCTCTTACGGAGCCACTAAAGTCCCGAAAGGTGACATTTTCTATCTTGTGTGCACAAGATAATTTACTATAAAGTCTCTCACGACTTCAGAAGCACACAGCCACCATATAATGGAGAGAATCAGCTGATCAAGTTTTATTTACACCTTGAAATGTCAGACAATGAAATTCTTGCTGTTCTTGCACACAGACACGGGATTGTAAGGAGCCCCTAAATTATTAGGCTGTCTTGTCCGTACAAGATAACTTTCTTACGGGACTTTATGGGCTCCGTAGGCTATAAAAAGCACCTCCTCTCTTTTTTTCCCCTGTTCAGGTAATATTAACACATTTTACACAGCAGATCATCCACACACTAAAAGAATGATGAAGGCTCAGCAGCTACACACTTTGGATTATGTTTTTATGATTGGTCCTGATTTGCTGTCAAGTCCGTTTTACACTGCTGGTACCGCAGTTAATACAACACCGATTAGAAAATTGATTAGTCTATTGACATTTACGTATCACAGATAATAGCCTATTCAATCAATAAAATTCATTTCACTTTGATTTGGCCAAAAACTAAGGTGATTTCCACGTCTCCTTCATTATGGGACAGTGTCAGATCTAAATGCAGTTCTTGAGTATAATGTTTAAATCTGCTGTATCAAGTTTAAAGTTTCAGAGCTCAACAATGTGCAGCTGTCACGTTAGAAATAAACGGGAGGAGTGCAGTGAGTGGTAAAATAAATATATTAACTAACGTTAACTTGCTTTATTTGCAGCAACACTGTTGCTTTTTGTTGTAATATTTTTTTATATTCTTCACAGCTCTCCATTATAACAACCTATTCCTCTTGACTGAATAGGCGGCACGTGATCGGCCCATTTTGTGCGGAACAAGAGTCAAATGACACCAAACGCTCCGTTTTACGTGAACGCGCACAGAGCCTGAAGAAGAAAGCCTGGATTAACAGAGAAAGATGATAACCACCGTCGTGATACTCGTTATCTCTGATTGGGGTTTTAGGCTTTGTCGAGCCAGCTGACACAAAGAAAGCCTGGCTGTGTCGAACTTGCTTCGTAGTACACCCCTCAGCACAGGTGAATTACTGACACAATAACATAAATGGCGACAAAACTGGCGACGTTTTGCTCCAATACAAAGTAGTGCGACCTCGTAATACTGCAGTGAAAAATTGTGGAGGGGGTTTCGGGCCGGATGGCACAGCGTACAATGCTCATTAGTTTGACTCTCTCATTCAAATCAGCACTGACTTTTTCAATATTAAACCAAGATCACGACCTTTCTCAAAAATGAACTGAGTGCTTTGGTTGCCTACCCTTACCCTTGTGATGTATTTGGCATTAGCACAATATTTCCACAACCTTAACCAAGTGCTTTGAGTTGCCTAAACATAATCATGAAGCCCTTAATTGTGCTTTTGTTGCCAGGAGCAGATACTGCAGGGAAAACAACTGAAAAACTTTGAGAGTAAAGTTAATTCTTGACCTCAGGAAATAGCAGTCAACAAATCAATCTCACCACAAGGGCAGAGGTTTAGTAGCTGTTCTAGAGCTTTTGATCTATTCTGGCTTAAATTGAGATTGAACGTTTATTCTAGACTTTAGTAACAGCAGACTACAAAACAACTGTGAGTGGTGATTTTGCATCATGATCATACTTAACCGGTGCATCATCGTGTTTCCTCCAAAACATATTAGCATTGAACATAGTCCGTAGAAATTCACATAGAAACTGTTTAAAAGAGAAACATCCGGCAGCTTTCATCAATATGCCAAATCAGATAATAAAGTCAGTTAAAAAGGAACATAGAGTACATTATTAGAGATAGCATTAAAGGTTGAGAGGTTAAAACCTTTCAGACCAGCTGGTGAAGTCTAAAGGCGGAAGTGACCATGAAATACAGCAAGTATGTTGAAATATTATTATTGTCTCCTGCTTGCGTGAAATTAAGATACATTCAAGTGTGAAACTTTGCGAGTGAGCACTTTGATCTTACACTTTTTGTTGTTTTAACCCAAGGATGTCCAGCTACAAACTGGTAGCCTGTAGTACTTCACACCATTTTGAGTACTGAACAACAAGTTGGCGTGTAGTCAATGAAACAAATACATGATACAAAATGGATGCAACATACTCGGAAATGTCAATGAGTCCCCTCCTCTGCAGAACTGTGTCTAGTGTCTTTATCTGTGAGGGGGGCACAAAGGAGAATGTGATTGTAAAATCAGTAGAAAGGATTATGGCGGGTGAAATGAGGGGAGGGCTGGCAACAATGCCGTTCTTTACCTCCTCATGGTCGACCACAGTTCCACTCATCAAGGCTGCAGCCGTGCCTTTGAGTCAAACAATCCAGCTGCTTTCAAAGTGCATTTTTCTTTAAACATATAATATTTAATTAGCGGACTAATGCACTTAAAAAGACCCAAGGACTTTGCCTCAAAAAAGGAAAAATTGGCCTTTTGTCCATTGCCCATCCAAAAAGTGCTGTAGATTTTTTTCTTTCACTTCTAATTGCATTAAAGAAGAAGAAGAAGGAGAAGAAGAAGAAGAAGAAGAAGAAGTATAGGCCTTTATGCAATGTTTCAAAGACATTGAAACACAAATGCAGCTAAAGCAACTCCTTTCAAAGGTTTTTTTTGTATGATTTCCTTTTATTCAGGTATTGCATTTAGCTTTTTAGTTATTGTTGAAGGCCTCCCAAGGCTGCTGACCCTTGGAATTCTAATAAGCCCCCCTCTGATTAACAATTATTATACATTTTCATTTGCTAAAAACTGTCCAACAATGGATTCAAGGGAAGGTTTTACAATACATTAGCTAATGTACAGTATTTTTGTCAAAAATGTGATTTTTTTTTATCAGTAAAAGTATATTAGGAGAAATATTTTTTTTCTTTTGGTCGCACCGTATGCAGTAAAGTGATGAACTGAAGATCTTACTTAAAATACATGCTTTATATTCATGTACTATATAAAGTCCTACCTCCTTTTCAATTTGTAAGATCTGAAAGCAAGTTGCAGCAAGTGCTAATGTTATTTGTTCATTAAGATTAATTGGTAACTACCCAGTTCTTATTGTCTTTATTCTGTGCCAACTATCATTGATGCTTCAGGAAACAAAACGCATCTCCTGCGTCAGAAGAGTTTTAGCCAGCGATGTGGCTCTAGAGATGGCACTGTCAGTCCGTCTGTCTGTTATTCCACCACTTTGGTCCAGGCTAAAATATCTCAACTTATCGATGGATTGCCATGAATTTTTTTGTAGACACTCATGGTCCCCAGAGGATCAGTCCGTCTGACTTCGGTCATCCCCTGACTTTTCACCATGAGGTTGACATTTGTGGTTTTTAGTGAATGTCTCAACAACTATTGGATGGAATGTCTTGAAATGTGGTGCAGACATTCATGTTCGCCTTGGGATGTATTGTAATGACTTTGTTGATCCCCTGACTTTTCATCTAGCGCCATCATCACTTTGGTTTATGACTAAATACTTTGAAAACTAATGACGTTGCCATCAGCCTCAGCTGTATTTTGTGTTTATTGCTAATTAGCGAATATTAGCATGCTAACACTCTAAGTTACTAGCATGGCTGAAGGCTTTCAGTCTTGTTTCCAATTCAACTTATATTTATATTTGTGCTTGACCTCAGTTAATCTTAACCTTTCAAAGAACTTAGTTTTGGTTTCATGTAGCGTGTCCATGATTAAACCTGCCTCATGTTGAAATACAATTAAAGCAACAATGTTGTATGTAACCTGAAAGTCTAAAATGCACACTTCTTGACAACTTTTTACCTGCAAAATCACACAAACTGCTCACTGTGAAACATGATCAGCTCAATGGAAGTGCAAGGGTCAATTATTCCCCTTTTGAATCAAATGCATTTGAATGATTAAGCATCATAAGCTCTTAGCTCAAAGAGGATGGTAGCGTGCTGCAGCACCGTGACCATTCAGTGCGCTTTAATGAGTAGTGGAGCCTCCATGATCATAAACAGGGTGGCTTTGATGCTTCATTGAAAGAGCCTCTCCAACACGTCTGAAGGGGGCTCCTCCTTTGTAATAACAATTTATAATTCTCTTGATCTAAAGGCCTGATTGGTGAGGAGAAAAAAAAAGAAAGGATTTTGTTCTTTCTACTCTTCAAGATGGTTTTTAAAAATCAAAAAGTGAATTTGCCTTGGAGGGCCCATCCAAGACCAGGCTTTCATGAAGAAAGTGTGTCATTATGCCTCATCATCCCCGCACACACCAAACCCACAAGAAAAGAAAGGTAGATTCAAAGCCTGTGAAATAACTGCTCAGTTTATCACTATGTCAGTTTCTCCCTCACTTGAGAAGAACAATTAGCATGGTAGGCAAGCTGTCAAGTTTACTGCCAAATATCCGGTTTTTCCTGGTCTTAGTGATATGTTCAGTGCAGCTTTCCCACATAGTTTTAAAGTTTCTTGGTTAATAATCAATGCAGCTGATCCATTTTACAAAAAAAGGGGTTGCTGCAAATCCACCTCGGAGATGAAGGGATGGGCGTTGAGTTCAAATATCAACAAGCTTTCTCCAGGATTGCAGACTACACCTTTACAAAATTGGATCTTCTTTAAAGTTCCCCACTAAAAAAAACACTTGAATGTGCAGAATGATGTATGTGCAGAGTTTGCTACAAGGATGTTTTCTTTGTGCTCACCTTAAATCTCAGTTTAAGACATGCACGTACCAGCAGGATTTTGTGACATCACAACTAGACATCTTGTGTCCAGCAGTTAAAATTTGGAAATGCAAAATATTTGCATTCTGGATTTTTCAATGAGGGAGAATGAGTAAATATAATTTTAAGATATGTTTTTTTTTTGAGGAAAAACCATATAGGACACAATCATATTTATATGCAGTAAAAAAACATGTTTGGAGGGGATCTTACCTTCTGGGAACTACCTAATAGGAGCAGTTCAAGAGTGCATCAGTTGAATTGCCAGAGAAAACTACAGTCTCTCAATTAGTATTTCAGACTTGTTTTCAGATGTAGCAAGCCCCACCCAGCTCTCATACTGCATGGAAACTCTAAAAATTATTTACAAATTTGTCTTGTGTCCATTAGATGTTTTTATGTTATTCTGAGTGCTAATCTCCTTACATTTAGCTACCAGTAGCTTTAACAACTGGGGACTCAAACTGAAGGGAACTGTGGATTACGTCAGTTTCCTTCTGGGATAAATGAAGTTTGTATATAAATGAGTGTATCGAGCTATGCAACTATGACTGCACTGTAATGAACTGCACTATCCTTTGTTAAGGTGCTGAAAGCTTTGCATACACTCACACAACCGTGCTCACACAGAAACAATCTGTCAACTTGCAAACAGCTAAATGTTCATCCTGCAGAAAGGAAAAAGGAAATGTAAATTATGATGACTTATTTAACGAGATTAGCATGGCAACAGCACAAGTATGATTTCAAACACCCCTCCCAACTAAAAGCTATAGCACAGCACAGCACACACACAAGTGCACACAAAGGAGTGTGTGACAAACTTGCCGGCGCCCCTCGCAGGGTGACGCTACAGTTGATTTGGGAATTACAATTAGATTTATGATGTGGCTGCATATGGCTGAGCTCTCTGTTTCGTTCGCTGAAATGCTGGGATTGGCTGCAGCGAGCACCGGCGCCGTGGCGTATACACCACAGCACAGTCAGAATGTGTGGCGTTACCTCACACACACACACACACACACACACAATGGAACAATAGGCCACATTTACTGTAATGGGCCACCAAAATATAAAGACCAAGTGGAATAGCCTGACTTTGGAAACAGAGAGCCTTGTGTTGGAAATTATTAGGTCCCTGGAAAGTAAGAGCACTATTTAGAGTAATGGAAATAAAGATCTATGTAGCACTACCTGTAATTTGTGCACGATTCTTTCATGTGTAGAACACAATAGGTACCAGTACTTTTCTGCAACAGTTTTACAAAATATTCAACTCTCGTCTTCCCTCAAAAGTCAAAGAAACACTCGGAAAGCAATGATGAAGTGACAGATTTGTAAGGAAAATCTCAAGTCTTTACTTTTTATTTATTTATTTATTTTTTTTGATTGTCTTTCTCACCAAGTTGTACTGACACTTTTTAGAGCCAAAGCTGGCTAATAAATACAATGAAATGTTAAAACGCACAATTGAATTTCAAATACAATACTCATCACAAAATGTGTGTGACCGGGAAACTTATGTTCTGCTTCTGCAGGTCACAACTGACAAGAGCATGAGGTTACCTTTTTAAAGAGATCAGAGGTGATGTGACCCCTTTAGGCGGCACTAGAGCTGCGGCAACAAAACTTGCTTCAATAAATGAAATGCTTCTAAAGAAATGGCAATTTACTTGTGTCTGGCATGTACCAGGCTTCCTATAGAGTCCGGACATGTGACTTTTGACTGTTCTAATTTATCATGTTGAAAATCAAACAACAACTTCACATTAGTTAATACTAAAAAAAACATAGAATTTATATCCAGTGCTTAGGATGTGTATGACACTAACAGAAATGTCTATGCATGAGGCTTTTTATCCTGTGATGCAAGCAAAAACCAATGTTCAGTCCCAGCTTGTGAAGCTTTTCCAAGTAAAAACTGCCAGATATGGTGGTGGAGAGAAATATGGAGTCAGAAGACGTGTGAAACAGCTAACAGCTAAACAGAGCACCCAGAAACCACCCGAGGTCACAGGTGTTGAAAATGGAAACATGTTCAGAATAGCAGAGTGTGGTGAAAAGAGACAAAGAAAAAATATTATGTGTCTTCAGAGAAAGAATGTGACATTCGAGAAAAATAGAGGAAAAAGCGTGCACACCCAGCATGGTGCTGACCACTGGGCCGCACCAAGACGAAAGAGGAACATCTCACTTCAGACTGTGGAAAAACTTGTGTGCTCTGACTGGGGTGGTTGCTGATTGAGAATTATGCACCTTTTTTTTCCTCCATTCTTCTCTCAATAATTTACTCGTCTTCAAAATATACATGCAAACGTAGAAAAAGGTACCCTTTTTGAAATAACAGACCTATTAAACCCATTTTTTTTGCAACTATATAAATTCTTTTTTAACACAAGTTTGGTGTGTCTTTCCCATGTGATGCTGAGAAGACATATACAAATATTAACAGGCTAATAAAAATAGTAACATTTTGTACACTTTTGTACCGATTCAAAACACAATTCAAAATACAGTGAAGAGATCCAGAATATTAGAAACTCTTATCCTACAGTAGGGTAATTCTGGGGCTGCTCATCCCCTTTCCTATGCAGCTGAATGAAAAGAGCTATAGGTACACTTTTAAGACTCATGAACTCTTAAAGTGTCGAAGCAGAAATTAAGCCAAAAATGTCTATACCTTTAGCCAGATTGAAAGGGACAGACTCAAATGCTAAATGTCGGCGTTTGGTTACACCGTACTGCACTTCCTGCACAATGTGCTAAGTGTTTGGCCTCAAAGAACTATGGGCAATGTGGTTCATGAAAGCACCAACACAGTGGAATTGAAGAACAGAAGCTTTCCATGCTGCTCTTCTGACTACATCTCAAAGCCGGAGGGGCTGCCGGAGAGCGACACAAAATGTGTGTGACTGAGCGAGTGTGATGAAAACACATCCTCCCTGAGCTCTGCCTGTGATTGGCCAGGAGGGGAGCCAGCAGTTACTGAGTAGGAACTCATCTCATCAGATAGAAAAAGCTTGTATAAGACTTTTTTGCAGCATTGGAAGTTAAGACTACAACATCCCGAGTGAATGTGAAGGTTTGGCACATTTGAAGTAAATCTGTACAATGCCTGGGTACTTACTTACTTGATAATAATGATAATAATAATAATAATAATAATAATAATAATAATGTGATATAAGGGATTTTACTCCCTTTATTTCATTGACAGTCTGAAAAGTCCTACCACTCTTTTTGTATGAAAACAAACAAAACAAAAAAACACATTCACAAGCTGGCACATCATACCTGAGCTGGGATATTTAAAAAACAAACAAAAAAAA
Organism: Oplegnathus fasciatus; assembly: GCA_003416845.1. Classification (NCBI taxonomy): domain Eukaryota; kingdom Metazoa; phylum Chordata; class Actinopteri; order Centrarchiformes; family Oplegnathidae; genus Oplegnathus; species Oplegnathus fasciatus. Next base: position 1,636,801 of record NTHP01000042.1, on the reverse strand, counting down.
ACAGTAATGTAATGTAAGCAGTTTGTCAGAAAAAAAAGATGTAGATGCACTGTATTCGTAAGAAACAAAAGTAAGACTATAAGATTACAATAGCTAGGATTTATATTAAAACTTTTCAAATTTCAAGTTCCGACAGTCCAGAGTTTGTTCAGGCAGTGACCTGTCAGAAGAAAGTCTATAGAACAAAAAACAAAAAGGAAAAAACCCCCACAAAAAAAGTAAATACATAATGATAAAAACTAAATCACTCCTTAAACATTTAAGACCAAATAGCTGTTGAAGACCAATTCCTGACGCTTCAAAATCCATGCATGCTCTTTACAAACCACACAGCAATGTGTTCGTCGCTCATTTGTTCTTTGTCCCATTCTCTCTCACGCTCTCTCTCTCTCGTCTAACTCCTATTCGCTCCTGTTAAGATTGTCAAAGTGTAGCAAACTGAAGTTCATTGTCAGTTGAATGTCTGCGTGTCTGTTCAGGTTGTTTTCTCGGGTCACAATTTTCCCATCAGCCCTCCTCTTCAAATGGACGTCCATCAAAATACTGTCCAAGAACTTTCTGAGCATGTCCGCTGAGTTTGAATCCTGTCTGGGCATGCTCAGTGCATGACGCAACATGTCCTGAAAGTTTGCCTGAAGGTCTCTGTAATAAACTGTGTTTTTAAAAAGTGTCTTTGAGTATAACGGGAGTTTTTTTTTTTCACTTTTTACAACTGAGACCCTGAGCACACTCAGTTGGCACTGACGGCCTCCCGTGTCTCGTGGTCGCTGCTATAGTCTGACTTGGGCTCGTCCTCAAAGTCCTCGTACATGTCCATGTCGTCGTCTCCGTTGGCGGGGTCGCTGGGCAGATCCAAGGCTCCGATCCCACCGCCATTGCTGCCTCCGCCGCTGCCAGGCTCGGACTTCACCCCATACGTGCTCTGAATGACAGGGATGGTGGGTTCAGGGCTGGCTGAGTTGCTGGAGCAGTCTGAGGTCAGGTGTGGGGATGGTGTGGCTGTTGTTGCCATGGTTATGGCGCCTGGGTAAACTCCAACAGCGCCCGGGCTGTTACCGAGAGGCATCGGTGGCTGAGGCCTGAGAAACAAGGAAAGAAGAGCAGGAAGAAAAAAAAGTAAGGTATTAAATGTAAGTTTATTTATAAACAATAAACAACCTTGATATACGTATCACAACAAGGAATAAGAATAAATAAAACATCAAAAGTATAGAAATGAGTACAAATAAAACAAAACAAGTCTAAGAGTCTACAGATATTCTAGCAGTGCTATGAGGCTGCACCGGAGCTAAATGCTAATGCTAGCATGCTAACAAGCTCACAGTGCTAACATGCTGATGTTTAGCAGGTACAGTATGATGTTTAATACGTTACCCATCTTAGTTTAGCGTGTTACTATACTAATATTTGGTCATATTTGATAATTAGCACAAAGTATAGCTGAAGCTAAAGGGAATGTCATTACCTTTGCAGGTATTTCGTCATAAACCAAAGAATTTGAAAGTTTGTCCTGATGATGGCGCTAGATAAAAAGTTAGGGGATCACCTAAGTCATTACAATGCATCCTGAGGGGACATGAATGTGCGTACCAAATTTCATGGAAATCCATCAGACTTTTCACGCAAAACTACAAATGTCAGACTGCTGGTGGCGCTAGATGAAAAGTCAAGATCAATCCTTTGGGGACCATGAATGTCTGTACAAAATATCCAATAGATATTTCAGTCTGGACCAAAGTGGTGGACCAAGCAACCAACGTTGCCATCCCTAGAGCATGGCTAAAAAGACAAAGAAACAGGCTGCATACAAATATTTTTTAAGAATGAAATTGTGAAAAGAATGGAATAATTTTGTCATAGCAACAATTATCAGCTGTACAAGGTGGACAGGTTGGCATTTGATTGATTCATTAAAACCTCCTTTGAACAAACTGCTTTGAACAAAACATTAATTCTGAAGCCACTTAAACAGCAACGCTTCTCATCTGGCCGGGCATGTCCTAACACAGAGCGCTCCCTGCCAGCTCACAGCAGCACCGGCTAAATAACCTGTTAAGATATGGACGGAATGAGGGTGAGTGCACATCACTCAAACAGGCCCTCTGGCTCCTCAAATGAGCCACATAAAGCAGGAAAATTGCTGTCACTTTTCCCACCTAACAGTTTTCTCTCCTCTGTCTCCTGAAACAATTACCGCCGTACACTCTGACAGACTCATTTTCACATTAAACGCTTTAAAACAACACTGGTTTGGTTATATGGAATGTGCCAGAAACTGGTTGTGTACTGGCTCCCAGTAGCTTTTTGATTTAGCTTTGATTGAAAGTCCAGGCCCTGAGAATCATAAGCTTTTTTTTGCATTTGCTTGACCACACACAGTAAATGTGGCATTCAGCCTGTGACGTCTGCCTCGCTCTCGTTCCCTCTCAAACATCTGCTTACATTTCATATTCCACTATGTCTGTCTGTGTCCAATTTCACTGCCCGCAAGCGCCCAGCATTGTCCTAATTTAATAAATGACAAGCTATTAAAAATCGCTCCTATTCAAAGCCGTGGCCTCTGGTAAATCCATCTCAAACACAGGCCACTGTGATGGCTTTAAACACATCCATGGCTGGTTCCTATTAAGACAATGCCACTGTTTTTCCCCTCGCTGCACTGCCTACACTCTAAAAAATATAATGCTCCTCAGCGAATGTTTGAAGGGTTTTGCAGATAGAACCAGGGGGTTCCAAGAAGAAACCTTTCATGAATGGCCCATAAAACCTGATGGTCACTCCACAAACCTCTAGCAAAGGGACATAGTTAAGAATATTTCTTTCATGTTCATACTGTGACACATTAAGAAAAAAAGACTTCATATGAAGTGCTAAGTAACAATGCAATTGCTTGTGAAATATCTGAATGGAATGCACCCAAAACGTTATCTTTTATCTAGCTAATTCTTTGCTGAAATACTCATATTCAAGCCAAGGTGGCTAGCAGGATGGCATGTATTAAAGAACCAACTAAACTGAAAGGTCACAGGTGCAGCAGTAAATGAGTTAAAGTCCTCTTGAGCAAGACATAGAGCCTGTCTGCGGGCCAAGGCTTGTGGCTGTCAATGCACAATGACCCCTCTTCAGAAATGTGCAAAATCCCTTCTTATATTGTATGCAATGCAGTGCTATTTCTGTGGAAATACACCTTGTTATTACAAAATGTTGCTGTAACACCGAGAATTCCAGTGCAGACTGTGTATGAGACACTGTGCAGTCATATTTTTACACATGAAACTGTCAGGTTTTTTGGTTTCTTTGAGACCTGAACAACACACAGCTGTCTCCTGGGTAAAAGTTGAGGATGGCAACAACGGCTGAGTCTCTTCACCACCTCCACCCCTCCCATTCGCGGAGGATTCACTGCAACTTTCTTTCAAACCAGTGTGAGCACTTATACAAAAAGCTAACTGATGTTCAGGGATATCTTTTCTGCTGACTCTGGCACTCACCCCACAAAGAACTGCCTCATCTCCTGACGTCGTGACCGCATCATCTGCTTGTACTCTCCAATGCGTAGCTTCTTGCCGTCGATGATGCAGGTTCTCTTGGGCCGTGGCTTGTACTTGTAGTTGGGGTATTTCTCCAAATGGATCTTGCTCAAGCGGGCCTGCTCCTCGTAGTACGGCTGCTTCTCCTGGTTGGTCATGGCTTTCCAGCGAGAGCCTGGAGCAAATGATTGAGATGTATTTTTTAGTTTTTGTTTTAGTTTTACTTAGCTTTGTCATAAAATATATATGTATCTTAAGAAATCAACAAGGCGGACTTTAAGAAGTGACAAAAATGAGGAATTTCGGGGGATTTAGAATTTAAACTTCCTTACATTCAGGGACTTTAGGGAGTGACAAAAAAGTTTTTGACATGCTTTTCTAAAATGTTTCAAAGGCACTGGTTGAGCACAGAATTTGTGGTAAAATAGATGTAATGATCACTGAGTCAGTGATCCGACAATGCTAACATACTGCCATTTCAGCTGCACATTAATTCAGTCACACAAAAAGTATATACATTAAAAAATCTGCATTTCTGGTGGTTTCTCAAAGTAGGATGTTGTCATGTGAACAGACAGCATCAAGTCTTAACCAACAGGCCTGTTAAAAATCAGGAGTGGATTACACTTTGGTTCCTTTTGGCTCGAGAAGAATGATACATTGTGTACTTCTTATTTTCCCCGGTAAGATGACCTTCTGAACAAGTGGACAGGGCCATTACTGCAGGAACGCAGCACATCTGCAAAGCACTCTGACAACTGATTATACACACTCTGCCTTGCTTCTCTGTTTATCAAGGTTCATCACAAACTAGTCTTGTACTTTTGTGACACAGGAAACAGAGATGAGTTTTTTTAAGGCTGCCACCCACTCCTCAAAGTCCAGCTGTGTTATTATGTTGGAGAGACATGCATTGTACACATGCAGTCATATACACGTACACAATTGTGCACTTTAAATTCTGCTTTTTGTCCTTATATTGCCACAGAGGGTTGATAAATTACTGGAACATTTTTAATGCTTCCTGCCAACAGGAGCTTACTATTCATATTTGACTGTAACCGTGATATTTAATCAAATAATTTCACTGAGACAATTCAGTATAATAAGTCAAACACAAAACGCTCCTTTATCAGAGCCCATTCAAAGCTCCAAGTCAGGAACACGGACCCACCTAAGAAAAAGCAATTTGTTAATGTTGCTCAGGAGGTAGCATTTACATTCAGCAGCCCTCGAGCTCACTGGAACCCTGCATCGGACAGTGGAGGTCTTAAGAACATTTCACGAACAACCGTTATGCTCAGTACCGTGTGAATGGCTATCTGTGTCGAGGAGGTTAGTATCAACACAGCGACTTTTTAACTGAATGCATCCATCACACTAGTCAGGCTGACACAGTGGAGCTCTGTGTGTGAAGAGTTCCAGGTTTAAAAACACACTAGTCCTTCTTAGAGTCCGCAGCCTGCCGGTAAGAAACCCTGTGAACTGTAGAATATAGTGGGAGAGTAACCTCATGAGCGGAGAGGCTGACCTGAAAACAATTTACAGGTTTGAGGACCGTCAACTGTCAGATGCAGTGTG
>NTHP01000042.1:1617881-1631322 GCA_003416845.1 Oplegnathus fasciatus | reverse complement strand
ACCATTTTTTACAAAAATAAATACGCAGAATTTTTTTTTTCTGATTTTCACCCAGATTTTATGTCCCAATGCATCCAAAAGGGGATGAGTTTGCTGGGAAAAGAAACCGATTGCCACAGTTTATAACAGATGAGGTCCTCCTGTGACAAGAACAGCTCAGATATTTCCTCCAGTAACAGAAAGTCTAGAGCAAAATGAGGGGGGACATGCAAATAAGCTACTGATTATCTGCCTATGTCCTTCTAAGTAACTAGAAAGGTAATTTTAAAATTATATTTTCATCTGAATTTATTTTTGTATTATTGATTTGTTTGTGGGAAATAAAAAACTAAAATAGATAAAAAAGAGATAAAAATGAGGAGAACCCTCCAGAACATTAATGATAGGGGATCAAATGAGGAGTAGAGGGTTCATGCCTGGAATTGGTAGTAGGTTAGGTTTAGTGTTGAATGCTCGCTCTCCTATCAAAGATAAATCTATAAAATCTCACCTAGGATCTTGCTGATGTTGGAGTTGTGCATGTCGGGGAAGGTCTGCAGGATCTTCCTCCTCTCGTCTTTGGCCCACACCATGAAGGCGTTCATGGGCCTCTTGATGTGGGGCTCGCTGCTGTTCCTGCCCCGTGCCTCCCTGAACACTCGCGCCTCCGTGATATTATTCCCTATGTGACAAAAAGCAGTGACATTCTCTATATGCCCTTCATCAACACATTCATCTTTCATACTTTCACGCATGAAATGCAGGATATTGCACTGATAAGGATGAGCCCTTCCTGCTTGTTTCTTCACCTCAGGCCCCTTTGCCTCCTTGGGAGAGGATGTATAACAAAAGTATAACAAAAACCTGACAGGGGTCTTGCTGGGGTGCCCTCAACATGCTCACACAAACACACATGAACTATACACACCGGTCGGTTTACTTCCGCCTGATAGTATCTCAGTGCCTATGCTCCTGTGTTTACTCCTCTGATTCTAAACTAAACCACAATGAGCACTCCTCAACTCCTCATCGCCTGTAAACAGTGGTGCTTTATGAGTAACAGGTGGGTTAGGGGGAAAAAAAAGACTTTAACACCAACTTAGTGTCCTTAGACTACATTCAGGGAAAGAAACAGTATCTGCTAACTGCATGGAATACACGGTACATGAAGTCAGTTCTTGTTGTCATTCATTAAAAATTTGACAATTCTTATTTACAGTAAATTTCTTTGACCATTAACAGACTTGTTGCCTGTGTTCGCCTGCTTTTGTTTGCATACTTGTCCTGGGTGGGATCCTGTGTCACAAACACTCATGGAAAAAAGGAGGAGAATTCAGCCTCTTGTCATGTACTTGCAGGAATAATAATAACAGTGTAAAATTTTTCAAGAGAGTAAAATGTTGACATTGAACACTCTGTTTAGCTGTTGAGGGTGTCCTTCACCGTAGCTTCCTGAGGAGCACAATAAATATTTGTATTTGCTGAATACCTGCATGTTCTGGCTGTCTGGAAGATGCCTCCTTCTTTATTGTAGAGTTCTGAGATGCGAGACCCCCAGCAGTAGGGCCTCTTCTATGTGGGGCCCACTGAGTTAAGGGTCACTGGCATCAATTTAGTCTGCACAGGATGTGACTGCTTCTAACTTAGACTTTGCTTCTCAAAACTCCAGCAACTCCTTCCTTTTATATCCCTCTAGCCTTCCATTTAATATCATGTCTTTTGTGTATCTGCATACATTTCTGAATTATTAAGAGTGCACGAGTCAGAAAAGTTGGCACATTTGGCAAACCAAGAAAAGATAGCTAGTAAAAAAGGAAATAGGCAGCAGAGATGCTTACCATCCAGATCCTCTGGTCTCGTCAGGTCAATGACCCGATGGACCATCTTCCCAGCATCCTCCCCGAGCTTCCCCAGGTGCTGGCTCAGCGTCTCATAGTGCAGCCGCTCCTGCAACACAACAAAAAGTATGAAAGGTTATTTGAACCAAGCAATGATGCGGCTGCAGCATTGCTGAAGTTTGAGAAATGCGACACGAGCTGCCAAAAAACACATGCTTTTAAATTCCTATTCAGTTCTTATTATTTAATGTTTGGATCAAGTCCCTGTGTATGCCTGGCATCTTTTAAATTGGGTCACTAGGGATGACTTTGATGGTAATGACAATAAAACTAATTGCTGGGTTGAGTTGGCACGGAGGAAAGTCCAGCGCAGTTTTTGATGCAGCTTCAATACTTTTTTTTTTTTACAGTATCAGAGGGAAATGAGTCATGATGTTGGTTATAAGATAAGCTAATAGAAGAGTCATGGCCCCTTCAAGGCCAGGCTAATCATCAGCGTCTTCCCCAGCCTCCCGTCATCATGGGCTCTCTCTGATTCTGCCTTCTGCCTGCCACTCCACTTCTGAGACAAATAACTTCTACAAGCAGCCTGCCTTGGGGCCTTCCAGCTAAAATTACCCAACCACGCTCCCAATCTGCGGTGGAAAACATCGAACCCTCCGCACAGCTACCGCACAGCTACACTCCTCCTCTCCTCTCTTCTCTTCTCCCCTGTCTTTCCTCCCTCCCTCTCGGCTCTCCTCCTTTTTCTGGTGACAGAGGCATTTTGTTTGACGCAAGGAATGGTTGCCGGGTGAAGTCATGCCGCGGTAGCCGCTGGCAGAGTCGGTGGAACTTAGGGGCCGTCGTGTATGTGTGCATACGTGTGTGTATGTGTGTGTGTGTGTGTGTGTGTGTGTGTGTGTGTGTGTGTTTATAGATGAGGAGTCGGCGCGGGCCAATGTCAGCACTACGGCAGGGCTGTAATCAGGCCCACCACAGAACATGTGCCTGGGCAGTGCCATGCTCACCGCAGGAAGCAACCGCCTAACAAAGGACTAAAGAAAAGAGAGAAAGAGGGAGAGACAGAGAGAAATAGAGAGCGAAAGAAAAAGGAAGAAGAGTGGAATGGAAAACTAGTCCAGAGACAAGAATAAGGGCAGGAGTCCACTGAGAAGTTCTTTTTAAGCTTGTAGCGCTAAACAATAGCCTGGGGAAAGCGTTCATGCTCATGATGATGCTTTCAGACTTGTGGAAGTCAGAGTTTGGTGCTCTAACACTAAAAGTTAGCATAGATTAAATTTGTTGTTCTCAAAATGATGCTAAACATGACTGCTTTGCAATATTTTGCTTAGATACTCTATAGGGCATCTAATAGCACTACAGAGCATAATTTCTAAACCTCCTAAGTAGTTAGGGACATACAAATGTTCCTGGTAAATGAGAGGAGACTGATGGAAAACTAATGCACAGTAGAGTTAGGCTTTTGGAAAATGGACTAGGACAGCATCAATAGAGGTAGACTGATCCAAAATACAGATTAACAGCAGACCTGGGTCAAAATTTGCAAATACTCCCTGCGGTTGGTCTACTTTGGTCTACTTGAAAGTTCTTGTGGCAAATGCAATAAGGAGCTGTCTTTGCTTTGTTTAGTCAAGATTGAAATAGGTTTGGCCTGTGCGTCTGCTGGTTTGATACTGGACTGCTGCCTTTTGGAGCAGCATTATAGGCTTTTTTTTTCAAAACGTTCTCTTTCATGAGCCTCCATTTGTATTGTGTACACTATTGGATTGTGCTCCTCTAAATGCTTTTGTCTTAGATTCTTCATCACCGAGAGATTACCTGGTTAAAAACAGTCAGTGTCGGCGGTTTCAGAGTTCTGATGTTCAGGCAATTACAGGGGAGCGGAAGCACACTTTTCTTTTTAGGAAAAACCTTTCTGGCTCCTTTCTGAATCTGAATGGCTTTGAGACAGTAAAACCCATCCATCACATGCTTGATATTACATTACTATTTAACCCAGGTCTGAATTGGAGCAAAAAGAGTGGCACTTGACTCCAAAGCAGACAAGTTGACTAACCAAGGACTTAATTAATTAAACAGAATGAAGGACACGTGCAGGGGCAAAGATAAATTAAACCAAACAGAAAATTGAGATATATTACAAAAACAGTAGGAGTTACTTTAAAAAACTGAATCTGTACAAACAAGTCCCACAGAAACAAATCCCATTTGTGCCACTACAGTATGTTTAACACACCATTGCTTTCACTGGGTCTAAAGCCCAATATTGCTGTAGAATGTATATTTCTAAATTTAAGAGACACCCGACTCTCTTTGTTCCGCCTGGTCTCTCCTTGTCTTGGCGTTTGCGTCCCTCCACCGTTGCTGGGGTAACGTTCCAAACATTGTTTTTTTTTATTTCTTTTTTTTTATCCACACCGTATTGAGCTCATTACCACAGTTACAACTTGCCTACCGCCAGCACGGCGTGCCTCCAGCTGACCCACAACCGTTTACTGTCTCCTCCCGGACCAATCAAGTTTGGCAACCTCCTTAGTCCCCCTCCCGGCGTTCCCTCTCTCTTCCTATTTTCTTCATCTTTCTTTCTCTCTTTCCTTCTCCAGACTTTTCTGTGTGCCGATAGAGCTGTCAGTCAGCCCTGTTCTGTTTTTTTTCCTCCTCCCCTCCTTCTCCTTTTCACCATTCCTCCTATTCATAGCCCTTAACACCACCACCAGCCCTCCACCCCTTGAGGCTCCAACCCCAAAGAAGTAGACACTCAACAGTCTATTTGCAGGTGCCAGACTCAGCTTTGTAGTATACAGTATTATAATGTATATCATTCAGGCTTCAAATACAGCAACATTACGTCGACCTTTAATCAAGACTTGGAACCGTCTGAGCTGTTGGTTTCACAGGCTCGCTTCCTACAAAGACCAAAATCACCAGCAGAGCCAATATAAACCTCTATACAACCATTTCCTCCCTCCCCCTTCCAGACTTATTCTGCTCTACTCACAGAAACAGGCATGCCGACGGACTTTATTCAACAGGGTACAGACAAAAGACATTTCTCTGTAATGGGCCACATTAAATTAAAGACCCTAACATTTAGAGATCTGGTAAGTTTCAAAACTGTACAAAAGTTAAGAATAAATACTTGCTAAAAGTATTCAGAACTTAGTCTGAGAGGAATGTGCATGTTCAAGACACAAAGTTAAACTTTTAAAACAATTTGATTAACAAGTATAACAATGTGTGGTTTATGAACAATGTGTCATGGACAATGTAACTTCTGCTCACTCTGACTCCTGATGGCGAATAGATTTCGTATTGAAGGCTAGCCGCAGGAGCTCTAGTTTCAACCTTCACTTTTTTTGGTCAGTGAAGATTTGTGTTGTATTGTGTCCATTTGTCTGGATTAATTGCTTTCTTTTTGTTTTGTGAAGTTATCTGACGAAAGTTATTTTTTAAATTTCATTTTGCAGTTTGGAATCGGCTGCTGAGAGATCGTGTGCTCACCCAGCATCATCCAAAGTGAGAAAACAGATCTCGGGTCGATAAAAACAGTTTGTGTTCCTTCTCATGTGCCCTGTAGATTTACCTGCACTCAGTCTGCCATCACCCACCCTGTCCCCCTCCTATGGAAACAGGAAAAGTAGTCCCTCATGGTTCAAAGCAGTGTATTATTTTTCTATCGTATTTCAAGTAAACTTAACCAAGCTCCTGTGTAAAGCTGTCACACTTTTAACTTCTACATGTTATCACTTTATATCCTAATGAGTTAGAGCCTGAGTGAACAATCTACCAGGGACACATGGTTGATTTTAGTGTTTTCATCCAAAACATGTCAGCTGAGTAATGTGCCAATCTCTCAAAAACTTGGTGTTTTCCTTTAAGTGGGCTAAGGGAGTGTTTTGTGGCTGTTTAGATGAAAAAAAACGAACACACACACACAAACATACATGCGCACACCCACACAGTCATACACAGTGGCTATTTCAGTGAGCTTTGGCAGCCGCAGGCCAGCTGGAAGCAACGTAAGCGTAAGGTGATACTCAACAATGCCACTAACTGGCCAGGCCTCTCGTCTGTACACCAGCTATAATGACATTAACATGGCCAAGGCCAGTGCAGAGCCAGGACACACACGCACGCACACACACACAAAGGAGCCCAGTATCACTTTCAGCTCTTAGGGAAATGTCTATGTTGTCTATGCTTGAAATGAATGCTGTGGGACAAAAATACACAAACAGAAAGCGAAATAAACACAAACACACACACTCAGACGTCACCGCGGCGACTCCCTTTGAGTCAAATCAGCGTGGGCAACAAATAGCTCAACATTCAATATTACACTGAGATACCATCTACAGCTGTTGTCTCATTCCCTCCAAAGAAGTCTAATAGGCTGTGTTAGTACAATGTCATAAAACAAAAAGGCTTGGGCAGAGCTTCAGAGTTTCTAAGGGGAGGATTTGAGTAACAAATTTATTTGACGAACAGAAAACAACATACAAATCCAAGGTAAAGAAAAAGAGCTGGTTTCGTTGCCTCCCGAGGTGGAGCGGGTGAGTCACACTCTCAGTATCCAGCAAGTTCCATCCATGAATTGTTTAAGACAGAGCAAAGCCTTTGAGCTCTTCAGAAAAAAAAAACACACAAAAACTTCTCCGTTCCAGAGAAAAAATTATGTATTTAAAGCTAAGAGAAAGAGTCTTTGAGCTGCTGTTGTTAGGTAACGAATAACACACTGACAACAAACACCACGGCCTGCTGTCGTCCTCGAACCGGAAACAATTACTTTGAGACTTTCCAAATGAGCTTTTTATTAGGAGGCATGGAGCTATAAACCAAATTACTGCATTGCTTTGGTTTTGTTCTTATAAAGTTGGAAAATATAGAGCTTGAGAAGCTTGTGGGGCTCTCCCTGCAATACACTCACCTTAATCTGTGATCATTTCAAAGTTAACTTTGTGCAAAAAGCTCTTTAAAGCAACAAACTTATTTGGGAACATCAGTGATTTTTCGGCGGACCTGCAGCAGACAACTCACATTAAATCTTAATAAACAATTTATTAGTATAGGCTGTTGTATAATTTATATTTATGAGTTTCTCAGTGTTTACTAGTATAATGACTTATAAAAAAATCAACTTGGGACTGAGGATAAGTACAGCACAGATATATTTTGCCAGATTTTGGATGTTTTCCTCCTGAAGATGCAAGGCAAACAAGTCCAAAAAATTCAAAACAGCCTATCCTTGGAGTGCACCAATCATGACCTACTTGGGGTTCGTGGGTTCAAAGTCTCCACCCCTAAAATATTCATGAGTTCCTCTCCTCCTCCTTCTCCTCATCCTTACAAGCAACATGGGATCAATTGCGCAGGAGAGTCAGTCTAATCATGTTCCCTATTTTACTTAATTTATGATCCCTGAAATCTGTGATTGGCTGATCAGAGTGATTGAAGATGTTTTGGAATATGGATTTCCCTATGGATATAAGATCCTGGTACAAAGGCCCTGTCTCCTTCAGCCCAAGGGGGAGAGATGAGCGGGGGAAGAGGTGAGCATGGAGGGGGGAGATCCCTTCCCCGAGAAGGGCCCTTTAATTGGGCTAAAACCCCGAGGCCGGGATCCCCCCTCCAGGGCAAGTGGAGAGCTGGACTCCATTATACACACACTGACACACACACACACTAATGTTAACACCATCTCTTCTCCAAAAAAACACCCACTCAGTCTCAGTCAAGGCAGGCACACAAACACACACACACACACACACTCACACGCCAAAACCATCACTTGTCATTGGCCCAGCTGCTCCCTCTTCAAAGCTGTTGGCTTCTGGGTGGCCGTGGAGATGAGAGGAGAAAAGAGAAGTCCTCAAGAGCTGCAGCCCGAGCCAAACAACACCAAATATCATCCATGAATATTCTTCAGACTCATGCATGAGCTGAGCAGAAACCTTGAACACTCGGCCAATGAAATAGTGGCGGAAATGTAACACAGGAGCGAGGAGTTTGGAGATCTACAGAGGTGTGTCTGTGTGTGAGTGCGAAGGAGTAAGAGAGAATATTACATGGATCTGAATGCTGTAAAGGGATAAATGGAAAATACATCCTCTCCCTTTTCTCCTCACCACATTATCCTGCATGCTTTTTTTACTGTTGGCAGTTTTGGAAGATGTGTTCACATCTTTTACTGAAGGAAAAGTTTTTATGGTTATGTAATAAGACAGAGCTGTATAGGTTTTGTACTTATTTAGCAGGTTTTTAATGTTATTTTTGTGACTGTATTCTGTGAGTATTTGTGCGATAGTTTCTATTGTTTATATGACATTTTGTGTTGTACTTCTACTTAAAAATTTCTGTGTTGGAGGTATGGGGTAAAGGCTGTGCCAATAAAAACCATGAAAATGTGTTGGTTGAATAAAGTGCAGACTCTTGGAACTGCACAGTTAAGTAAAAGTATAAACATTATTATCAGCAACATGTACTTAAGCATCAAAAGTAAATATACTCAATATGCAAAATGGCCCCTTGTAGAGTGTTAAATCATCATTACTGAGACATGAACATCTACATGTAAGCATCGTTTTACAGTCTTACTCGGTCCAGGTGGAGCTACTTTCCTTAATATGCATCCTAAGCTGATCACGTGTTTTGTATTCCATCCATTATCTATACCGCTTATCCTTAGGGGGTCGCGGGGGTAGCACTGGGATGCGGGGTACACCCTGGACAGGTCGCCAGTCAATCACAGGGCCGACTCACTCACTCTCACACCTATGGGCAATTTAGAGTCGCCAATTAACCTAAGCTGCATGTGGATTGTGGGAGGAAGCCGGAGTACCCAGAGAAAACCCACTCAGGCACAGGGAGAACATGCAAACTCCACACAGAAAGGCCCCAGCCGGCCGGTGAGTTCGAACCCAGAACCTTCTTGCTGTGCCGCCATGTGTTTTCTATGTGAAATCTTGATCTTCAAAGAAGATAGTAACTATAGCTGACAAACAGTGGAGTGAAAGGTATAAAGTAGCATAAAATGGAAATACTCAAGTGCCAGTACCTTGAAATTGTTCCTCAAAGAGTACAGTACTTTGGTAAAGTGTGTCACATGCACTGTACAGTATGTACGTCCACGTATTAGTGATTATGTGTGTGTGCATGCAGACCAATCAGCGTTTCAATCAGAATTCTTTCTTTACATGCAAGAAAATGCCTTTGAAAACTGCATTTAGAACATGTGATTCTTGTAGACCTTATCAGTGAAGTGTGTCTGTGTGTCTGTGCATCTTCTTATGTAGCCACATGTGATCTGTCTGTCCCTCTAACCTTGTTGCCGTTGTTGAGGCTCATGCTGCTGAGCGCGGACAGTTTGGCCTCCAGACTGTGGTGCCCTGGCTGCTGCTGCTGGTGGTGGAGCTGCTCCCTCTGGATCTGCTCCCTCATGCTCCTGGCCTCTTGGATGGCCTTCATCACCGCGTCCTGGTCTCCAAACAGCGCCGTGGAGTTGAGGCTGGACAGGATGTCTGGGAGGGGAGGACAGGATAGGAGAGAGGGACAACTGTCTGTCACTTTGACTGGCAGGACAGGAAAGCAAAGCAAAGAGCGTGTTGCTTCAATACAAGAGGCCATGGTTACTTTCTGTCTTTCTTTAATGAAGGTGTAATTTATCTTTTCACCAGCTCAAATATTAATGACTAAATAGAGAACAAGTGAAGTTTCAGTTAGAAAAAAGACTTGTTACTAGATGCTAGATGGTGTTGAACACCTGAAGAACCCAGTTTGGTGCATGTGTGGGATTTCATGCTCCTTCATAAACACTATTGAGCTTTGAAAACAAAGCATAAGTGCTGAAAACCAAAAATTCAGAATGGCTGCATACAAATTCCTTTGAAATACTATTTAAACATCTGTATAAATACCATTTAGACATCTGCATAAACATTTTTTCTAATCTCTAATCGGGGGCCAAATGTTACTTAAGTTGTTTTCCAGTCCACTTGTGTCTAAACATGATGGAACCTCCTCTCCCTCGTTTATGTGCTGTGCTTCACACTTTTGAAGCCAATGCACATTTGAAGAATAAGAAAAAAAAATAAATAAAAGGATGCAAAGTTTCTGTCGCCCGTCGCCCTCCTCGTTTAATTAGCAGAGAAGTAGGAAGCACTGTATGCTTGGGTGGCCGTTAAAATGGGCAAAAAATAACTTTGCAGGGAACACAACCGTCGCGTCCTCAAAGCCACTCCAGAGGAGCTGGCGAAATTGTTTTCTGGGGGGATATAATGAGAGGGTTTAGATTGGCCTTAATAACAGATAGCAGAGGTAGGGGCATAAAAGGTCTAGCGCGGGCAGACAATGATGTGAGGAAGCTCTTAAAAACCAAATAACGTGTGCTGGGTTTCACTGCTTCCGCTGCCGGGGTTTTCATTGGGGCTAAATACAGGGCTTTGGACTCCTGTAAAACACAAACACACACACACAAATACACACACACAGGTCTCCTCGTGGGGTTGAGGTGTCTGCAGTCTATCAGGCGCATGCGACGCTGCTTGGTTTGTCTGTGTGTGGCGGGGAGGAGGGAGGTGTTTGGGTGGGTGATGTTTTTGTTTTTCCGGTTGAGGGGAATGCACAGTTTTACACTGGAGTGAGGACGTGTTTGCTCTGGATGGATGTACAGTACAGATGTGAACAATACGGTGGTGTATGAAAGTGTATGAGAGTTTGTTTGTGTGTGAGAGAGCATGTATTCGTAGAGTGCGTCAGTGTTTCCCCTCAGAATTTTTTCTTGGCATGGTGAAGCAGCATTTAGACCATGTGATTCTTATTGAACATGTCAGTAAAACCAGTGCTAATGTACTTCTTTTAGGCAGAGTAGCAGCGCTACTAGGCTAGGTGGCCCACCCTGTCTACCCAGTGGTAAAGGAAACACTGCTGTTAAAGTGCATGTACGTGTTTGTTACCTACCCAGAGAGGTGTTCCTGCCCATGTTGGAGATGGGGCTTGGGATGCGGCCCTTGCCCATGCCTGTAGGGCTGGTCTTGTTTCCGGAGAACAGACTGTGTGTTGGGGACGTTGGGGAGCGAAGAGGCTCGGCTGTCTTGGGTCTGGCTGAGAGGTTCAATGGCTGTGTGGATCCTTCCTCCTGTTAGTAGAACGGACACAACAGTGTTTAATGGACCAAAATTCAGTTACGAAGGATTCCAAACACGCATCAAAACATAGAAACTTCTCATTCGTGCAGCATAATCCACTTCTCTTTGTCCATCCATAGGCACAGTATGTTCCAAGTAATTGTTAGTTCACCAATATTGCTACTGCTAAATACATTACTTCTGGAGAAGCTTAGGATAGTACATAGTGCGACACAGACACTGTGTATGAAGCAATATTTTGGTGTGAAAATGGGTCACCATTCAAGTTGTCAAAATTATCCTTTGAAGTGCTTTCAGTGCTTTAGTGACTGATGAGTTATCCTTATCAGGTTTTGCCCTTCAATAAATGAATTCCACTGCTAACCTCTGTGAACCTGCAGTCTACCTTCTTATGTAAACAATGGCACCTTTGTTCGTGCGATTCCTCTATTTCAAATCAAAGGTTCATGACCACATTGATCCACATAAGGAATCCCTGGAAAAGGAAAAGCAGTGACAAGAAGAAAACTCCTGCACGTCAACTCGGCCTGACTGCAGCTCTTGTGTTGGCAGCAAATGCTTAATGAACATGGATCTAATTTGGAGCTGAGCTTCGGCTGAGGGAAGTGTCGAGAAGGAAAGGAGTTTAAGACGGGCTTGGCGGGGGTGAGGAGGGGGTTTAGGCTGCGGGTGGCATGCCAAAGTGGGGGGTGGGCTGAGAGTGTGCAGGGGTTAGCGGAGGGTGGGGAGTTTGGAGGGCACGGCACTACTGTTTGAGTGCGGTGAGCTCTGACGCCGGTCTATTGTGACGCCGGTTGCAGCTGTGCCCCACACACACACACATGGCTTCCATTACTGCCTCGTCGTTGAGTAAAGATGAGGCGTACGCTCTCTCCAGTGAAGGGCTCTGGGCTCCTGCCAAACAGCAGCCAGCGCCAGTGTCAGTTTGTGAGTGTGTGTGTGTTCGTGTGTGTATATCAGTGTGTGACTTTTAAATAAGCTGTTTCTAATTGACAGGGGAAGAGTGCAGGCCCATGCGCAGATCATTGTTTCAACAACTTCCAAATTTCCAGCCACTCACTTTTACTTGCGCTAATCATCATCATTACTATTCTTGTGTGTTTTCCTATCATACATATTCTGAACTCACTCTTTCCTTTTTCTTATTATGTCGTCTGTTACTTTATACACCATAGAGACTCTGTTTTTCCCCCATACGTATCCCTTATACATTCATCTAATTCCCGGCTTGTCTATTGAATATAGTCATTTTCTCCATGGTGCTGTCATCTTTGCCTACTGCTTGTTGGTACATCAATCCATCTCCTGAATTGCCATATTATCAATCACAAATGTCCGCCTGGCTCTTGTAAATCCTGCTGAATCATTTAAACAGCTCTGCAACAATGGACTCACCTTAATCTGAGCAACAGGACTGGATGCTCTCTTCTCGCTCTTCAGGGTGGAGGGGGAAAGGGGACCGGAGGAGTTTGGAACCTGCGGGAGGGGAGTCATCTTGGCTCCTGGTGAGATCTGCATGCTTGCCAGCTGGGCGGCATACAGCTGCTGCAAAAAGGGAAGAAACCAGCAAAACCGACAGGCTATTAACATCGCTCGCCAGCAGCTAGTCAGTGGCTTTCCTCTTTCATTCTCTCACCCCTCTTCTCCTGTTCCCCCCTCCACACCCTTGATCCTGTTGTTTTTTCTTTTTTTGCCGTATCCTCTCCCCGGTGCTGCTTGCATCTTCTGTGGTTTGATGGGTGTGTGTCTGAGCCAAACACACACAGAACTCATATGGAAACAAATGTGCATGTGCACACACACCTCGATCTGAAGTGTCCCACACAAATGGAAGATTTGTTTGAAGGGAGGCATTCCAGCAAAACGTTTTTATTTCAAATGATCTACAATCCATCTCTGACAGGTATTCTTTCAACAGATGCTGGGAACAGCTTGTATATTGATTTGCATCTAAAAATAAATCCAGACAATAGCTAAAGAAACTTTTGAATGCTTTGCTTGAATCCTCCTTAAGTTTAATATTGACTATCTACAAAATTGGATATCTATTACTGGGTTCTGTACAAATATGAGCATGTAAATATGGAAATTAGCTTTTTAGACAATATCTGGCTCAGTATTGCTACCAATAAAAGGCTGGTTTTCTTTATATTTCAAAGAACAATGTGAACCACAATTGAATTAAGCCACATGGCTGTTTTTGTTATCCTGACTATTCAACCCCTGTAATTTTAAATGGTAATAGTCATATAAAATCTAATCAAATTAGGATTGCAAACAATACTTTATGAGTCTCAAAAAACACTTGAGACTAATCTTAGTCATTGCATAAACAGTTTCTTCACTAACTTTAATCCCAAAGACAATAGTGGACAATCATCTTTAAGTAGGTGTAGTCATAGTGCAATTACATCTTGAGCGTGAGTCAATTGAAAGACACTTGAAAATAAAGTAAAAATAATAGAAAACTTAAAAAAA
>NTHP01000042.1:1596985-1609820 GCA_003416845.1 Oplegnathus fasciatus | reverse complement strand
GGTTTGTATACCTGGCTTGTAGGACATGCCCGGTGGGAAGAGGAAACCTTGCTGTGCAGCAGCGGCAGCAGCCAGAGACCGCTGGTCGTGAGGAAACACTGGGATCATCAGAGGAGGCATGTGGCCCTGAACCTTAGAGGGAGAGACATTGACAGGTAGAGAGAAAGAGAGAGAGACAGAGGAGAGAAATATTTCTATTTATTGAAGTCCTTACTTTGGATAAGTCCTTATAAAAAAAGTACAAGGTAACTAAAGACACCTTGACGAACACACAACCATTCCTATCTATACAAATGCTGCGTACACGCACAATACACACACATACACAATGCAAAAACACCAGCAACAACAAAATAGAAAGACAAAAAAAAAATGAAACCGGAAGAAAACTGTGAAGAAAAACGCAAATAAGAAACATGGAAGGAGGAAAGTACTGAAATATAAGGTGATAAAAGATGGATGAAAAAAGAACACAGAAGATTTAAGGAGGGTCAAAAAGAGAAAAGAAAGAGAGAAAAAAAGAAGCAAAGAAGAAAGAAAGAATGATATGAAAAAGGAAAAAGTGTGAATAAACGCAATGATGGAAAAATAAGAAAAAAGATGGTCAAGATTCAGAAATACTGCAGAAAAACCAAACACAGCTCAAATACAAGAAAAAGACACTTCAAGAATTAATTAGAAAACAAATAATTATAAGCAGGGTTGAAGAGACAGAGTTCAAGAACAGAGACCAAACTACAAATAAAGACATACAGTACATGCTTGAGAGACAAGTGTAAAAATGTTAAACAAAATGCCTTTAAAACAACAGAGAGGCTAACAGCTGCCTTTCATGTCGGCTTGAAAGACTTAAAAACTGTGGGTTCGACTGAGGAGAGCATATCAAAGACGAGCCTGCGGGAATCTATTAGGACTGGTTGTTCTTAACCACTGGACTGTCTCACTCTCTTCCCTTCCATCTCTCCCTTTATCTCGTCCTTTTTCTCTCTTTTCTTTAATTTTTTCTGTCTTGTAAAAATTGTTCGTCTCTTTCCCCCTCATGCCTCCTGTTCTTGTCTTTCTGTCATTCTTTCTTTGCTTCTTCTTTTCTTTCTTCACACTCGTTAAGTTCCTGCCTGAAAGTTGGGCAGATTTTTCAGATTTTCAAACAAGCTAAAGGCATTAAAATGAAATGCAAATTCGGCGTACACTTCAGTTATTTCAGTTGAAGAGAGGACGGTTTAAACCATTTGAAAAATGATTGATCAATATGTGGATTACTTGTTATTGATCTTAGCTTGTATCAGTCATATGCAGAAAAAATATAAGCTGAAGGAATGGCATTATGGGGAGGTCATTTTTTGTTCAAAATGCATTAATGTTGCAATTTGCTGTATCTGAACTTCTTTACAGACAAAACTTTTGCTTTTCAAACTGGTGATTCAGCAAACTGTGTCTGTCTATCACTCCTTCCACCTCTTTTCTCTCATTTTCTCTCATTCTGTAGCATTTTGTGCCATTTTTATTTGCCTCCTGTTTTCTCTTTTTCTTTTTCTCTGCTGTTTGAGAATAATTTTCAGTCTCAGTCTCTCATCACTTCTGTATGTTTATTATTTTTCTATTCTTGAAAGTCTCCTTTTTTTTTTACTCTTGCTCTTTCTCTTTAACTTTTTGGTCCATTGTCCTTCCCATTTTATTTGTTTTTTAAAGATTCATCCTCTCACTTCATCCCCTGTATTTTATCAGCTTTCAGTTAATCACCCTATTGTCTTGGCTTCTCTAAATCTCTATATTGTTCAGTTTAAGTCTTCTTTCTTTCGTTATCCATTTCCATCTCTCCTATTCCCGCTTCTCATTTCATATCTTCTCTTCAACCTCTTCCGGTTTTGTCGCTCTCTGCTCTATCTCCCATCCCTCCCTCTGTTTTCTTCTTTTCTTTCTTTACTGTGTTACTCTTTGAGATGAACGCTTGTTGACACGTCTCTTTCTCTCTCCATTTCCCTCCTTACCTCCGTTCAATGCCTTTACCTACATTCATCTCCTTTACTACCAATTCATTAACCACACTGACCCCTCCCACTGTCCCTCTGGGACAGTTGATCATTAGACCCCAAATTTACGCAATCAGCATGTTGTGTGGTTACAGTATTTCTTTGCATTTGTGCTGCTGGGTTACGTTTTTGAATTAGATGACCGTCCTCTGGGATGTTTATGGTGTGTGTGAGGGAGGGTGAAAGGGTTTGCAGTGGGGAGGTTCAAAGAGCATGACTAAATAGAGGGAGAGAGATGAACAGCACCATCCTTGACTTGTGTGTGTTTGCTGAGGAGCTGGAAGGATTAGTCGATCTATAAGAAGATCAACAGAAAATTAATCAACAACAAATTTGATAATCGATTAATCGAGTAAAGCATTTAGCAAGCAAACAAGCATTTGCTGGATCCAGCTTCTCCAGTGATTTACTGCTTTTCACTGTTTTAAATAATTGTAAATTGAACATCTTTTTTTACAAAACCAGTAACCTAAAGATGTAACTTTGGGCTACAACAAATAAAACAATTAGTCAGCCAATCAAAAAACGTAATTGATAGACCATAAAAATAACTGAAACCCACTCACAAAACAGAACTTCAATATCAGATGATTTCTAGGAAACGCCACGATTACGCTCAGCGATAATGCATTTAAATGTCCTCAACAACCGTTTTATATTTGTTTTATTCCTTCAGTATCCTCTCTTGGAAATTACAGCCTGGTTAAGGTAAAGGAAGCATCATCATTAGGCCTATGGTTAAATATTTTAAAAAGTCAACAATACATGTTTAGGATTTTTATTATGTGCAAATACCCATCTACTGCCCCTACCTCAAGCACTACATAAATGTGTTACATAATGTTCCACACTTATCCAATTATGAACATAATTGCTGAGAGGACTGGTCCTGTATTTGCGTGTTCATATTTCTGTCCTTATGAGAACAAATGTTTACTTCTTTCCAAGGGAGATTTTGTGAAATCAAATTATTTGACTTTAGAGTTAGGCTGTGGCTAAAAAATTGATTCAGTCAACTGAAAGCCCTCAAAACAAAAGAGGTTGTCTTGCTCTTCAATCTCTACGAGGACCAATCAGAGTTTGGACATTTTGGTTGGTCTTCACTTCATCAAAGGGCTGTTTGATGCTTAAGACTTGGTTTTAGGGTCAAGGTTAGAATTACGTTTTGTGTGTATGTGTGTGTGTGAGCACACGTCTGTGCCACAACAGGGCATCAGACATCCGTATTATCCACACTTAACATTGTTCGGTAAGCATGCAGTTACATGTGTTCATCACCTGACCAGTTCTTCAGACAGCGTTGTTTAGGTCAACTCCAAAAAAAGCCAAATATCTTGGGAGGCCCTCATCACACACACACACACACACGCACGCACTGGAAGTTCAGGGTACTTTTGAGGCACTCCCATACACACACACAGACACAAGAGCTCCGACGTCTTGTGACACGGAGAAAAGGGAATGAAGAGAGAATAAAAACGAGTCTGTGTGTCCGAAAGACTAAAAAAAAAGAAGAAGAAGAGAGAAGTGGGGGGGGTGGAAGTTATAGAGTGGGACAAAATGCTCCCATTCATTGTATTCCTTTGGGAACACTGGGACTGACTGGGGCTGCTTCACTAGCGCAAACACACAAAGATCTTCTTTTACCGAGGGGAGGGGGGGGCGCTGGATGAATGGACTGGGGAAGGTGGTGGTGTGGGGGCCCCGCTCTGCTCAGCCCCTAAGAAAACACAAGGCCCCCTTCCTCTAACTGCCCACCAGACACATCGACATACACACCTAGGCACAAGGAACATGTGTACACGCGCAGACACACACTCAGAATTAATGGTCCTCTTGTGTACGGGCAGCAGGGTCAGGGGGCAATGAGTACGTATGTGGTGTGTCTGTATGTTGATGTGTTTGAGAAGGAGAGAAGAGAAAGAAAGAAATGTAGTCGTCTGGTTGTGCAGTTGGCAGGTATGCAGCCATGCGGACGTGAATGAGTGCGTCCCTTGATTCTCTCCATCTATCCAGGTAACAATCTGCAAATTCATACAGGTGAATTACACTTTGTTTCCCTCTGTAGCCAAATGAAAAAAAAGAAAAGCAAATTATATAAATGAAATTCCAGTAGCAAAACTTGTAAGGGCAAACCGTGCCAGCTACACTTGAGCTACACTTGACTGGCAGGTGATCTCTGGAAGCTGCTGCACAGAAACATAACAGTGATGATGATCTGGCATCATGGACACCGATAGAATCTCACCGGTTCTTCCAAATTTGAGTTGTTCTGATTAGATCTTGCAAGAATACTTTAATCAACTGCTACTGTCTACCACAGTATCTATTAAAAACTAATTAGGCCCATTAGGCAATATGATGATATTTGATATTAGCGGTGATTCAGTATAACGTGAAAACACAAGCGCCGCCAACATAACTGAGAGGTAGCCAACTCTGAAGCTTGTTGTAGCTGGTTTTGGCCACTTTCTTGCCTCATTTCTGGCTCATTGTTTTGGTTCTGCAGCCTGCATACAGGCTGTATACTTGAACATCACTGCTCTCATATAAAACAGTAGGCTGCTGTTTCCAGCAAACAAGCTCAAACAAGGCAAGCATGCTACCTGCTTAGGTTGAAGCAGCAGATGAAGTAACATTAAACAAGTAGCTACTGAAGGAAGTGTAGCTAGCTAAAGACATATACCTGTTTTGTCCCTCTGCCCCCTCGTGGTCAGACTTTGCTTAATGCAGCTTTACGAACACAATACACTTACAAATAATTAAATTGCTCAGTTTGTTCTTTTGCCATCTCGCTACACCCATGTGAGCACAATGAAGAGGCTAGAGGTGGTTTTAATTGAAGCACACAGAATTGCTGTATGCTTATTACATTTTTCTATAGGCTAACACACAGGTTAATACACTGGAGTGAGGGCCATTGTAAAGTCAAGAGTTAGCCATTCTCCATAGCTGGTGAGTCCAATCGACGTTATGGGCCTTCCATGGCTTTCCGAGTCATTGTGTCTGAAGCTGTATGTGCTGACGTAGGAGCTGCCTGTCTATCTAACGGCCATTTGCCTGCTCCATTAGTTCTTATACATGTGTGTATGTGTGTGTGTGTGTGTGTGTGTGTGTGTGTGTGGATTATTGTCTTTGTGCCTGTTTGTCTTAAGACACGTTTAGCATCGAAGGCTATTCAGAACCTCACCTAACATCAGCGCTTTATTGACAAGAGAAAAGCTTAATTAGATTCAGACTAACAGCGATGACACAAGGAATTTACAGAGGAGAGGGAGATACTGTAAAGCAGTTTGTCTGACATTTTTAATCTGTCATGACTCATAATATTGGTCGAAGCCATATCTTTTACTTTAATTACTCACAACGTAAACACCTAAAACACTGGTCTAATGGTGGTTCAACAGGGGGCAGCATACGAAATCTACCGCTGGATGATCGCACCACCCGCTGAAGAAAATAATACAACGAGATGAAATTGAAAAGTAAAAACAAAAACAAAACGACACTCGGGGGACAAGAACTCAAAGAGAGAAGAGGAGGAGGGCAGGCGAAGGAGGAGACAGAGAAGTTATAAACGAAGAACAGAGAGAGGGAGGAGGAGGAGGAGGAGTGCGGCTTTGCAGTCATTAATTAGCCTGTTAGCTAGGGCCCGGGCGGTGCGGTTAGGGCCTGTGCCTTTGTGGGCCCGAAGGAAATGGGCCACATATGAGAGCCATTATAGGAACTGACTTAACAAAGACACATGCCTGTCAGCCACCAGGCTGGGCTGGGCCGCTCTGCCTATGGCACACAAAGGGCCCAGCACCACTGTGTGTGTGTGTTGTGTGTTTGCATATGTGTGTATGTGCATGTGTGTTTTTTGTGTGTGTGTCAGGGGAACATATATATATAAACTGTCCACATGTTAAGTTGATATCAGATGCCTGTTTATGTGTTGAGTATATATATGTGTGTGTGTTTGTGTTTTTACGTATTAATATCAGTTGTTCAGTGCGTTTCTTCACGTGTTTGTGTGTGCATGCGTGTCTGTGTGTAACCATATCTATCAGATGGGGCCTTCGGAAACATTTCTTTAACCCGTGGACATCCCCCGCTGGCTCTCCACACCATTTAAAACCACATGACAGGAAACCTGGGTCACTTTGAACTGTGCTCCCCCCCCCCACAACACTCGCTGACAAACACACTGACACCATCCACAGACAGAAGAGAAAAGACGGACCGATGAGAGGCAGAAATGGAAAAATGGGCTGAAAACAGCTTCCCACTGGGTTTTCATTGTCTCATTCATAAATCAGACGCAGATAAGACTCAGCTTAATGACGATCTATAAAACTTTCAAAATGTGTGATATTAAGTCATAAAATTAATGCTAATTAATCACTGAAGGTCAGTTAACTTTATTTGCCGTGATGATGCAACAGATAGCATGTGTGTGCGATGAACACTGCACATCAGGGAGTTGCAACTTTTCCACTTTTCTGGCAAAAACTCTTTTCGGTTTCTTATTTTTTCCATATGGACAACATTTAGTGTTTCAAATTAAGATATGAACAACAACAGGCACTTCTAAAAAGTGGCTTTACCACACTGAGGCCTTTTCTTTTCAGCTGAAACAGTAGCATTTGGTCAGCTCCTCAGAGTATTGGCCTGAGAGGAGCTCAGGTCTGGATTTGATAAGTGGAAACAGACCGGTGCAGCGCTGCCTGTGTGTTTAAAGCCAACACACATCCGACACAGCGTAAACAGCCCGTACCCCAGTGACTAAGCCCTGGAGCTTAGCCATAATAATTCTAAACCTCTGTACAGTAGACAGACCATATGCTCCTTACTAAACTGGGTTTGTTCACCAAGAAATGCTATTGTTTTAAAATTAACAAGTTGCCCCACACCCAGCTGTGATGCTGGTGATGATGATATAATATTCAGTAACTTTTCAATGAAAACAAATTCTTTGTTTTGGTCTCTTTTGTGCATTAATGTCTGTACCTTTACTAAACAGCAGATTTAAGTAATTCTGGGCATTTTAAATTAAAATCAGCATAGAAAATAAGTGTGAAACAAGAGATACAGTGAAAAAGGTTGAATGTACAGCAGATGCTTCTGAAGCTCTACATGATAACATGCTGCTCTCAAGAGCTGTTTTCTACATATCCCTTCATCCTCAAAACCAAACATGACACAGTATCCATGCTTCACAGCATGGAAGAGGATCCGAGTAGGAGCTGGTTTTTATGGTCTCGCTCTCCCCTGGGGCTCAGGGGCGTAATGAAGTCCGATCCGAGCTTTATTAAGATCTAAGGGTGGGGCCTCGTAATAAAAAAAAAAAAGAAGAAGAAGAGGAGGGGGGGAAGCCCTCGCTAACTAGATCACACCTCCAGAGCACAGGGAGATTCAAAGCTCGGGACCGAAGGGGGGTAAATGGGGTACAACGTGAGACTGAACCGGTCACAGTGGCAAGTGGATTCAGATTGTCTCGCAAGCCAATTTAATTGTAGCAATGCAGCAATCCAACCACTTAAAAAAATAAACCAATGAAATGCAAGCTGGCTAACTTCCCCACATGGCTATCAGCCACAGCATGCCAATTTACCAGCATTCACAGCTGGGGGTAATTTCTTGGTGAGTATGGATGTATATACAGTGCACGGATCATGATTCTCAGTGCATCAGGTGGCACGAAGAAACAGATGTAGGAATGAGAGAAGGAAGAAGAAGAAAAGGAAATCAAGGAAAACAAAAACAGAATCAGGGATAAATAAGAAGTGAGAAGTGATCCTTTTTCTATCTGCCTGTGTCTGTAGGTAAAAGATATACTGTTTATGTTCTTCTTTTTCTTGCCAAGCTTCTGTTGTTGTTGTTTTTTCAAAACATTGTTATGGGCTCGATTTATGAAAGCTGCAAAAAGAGTAAATGGAAAGGAGAAACAGGAGGGGTGCATAATAACATGAGCTGAGAGGAACAAGTATATGTGCAAAGATAAAATAAAACATTTGATTGAAACACAGAGAGAGAGGAGTGCATGTCGGAGTGAAGAGACGAAACACATGTTGATAAATAAACAATTGGAAAAAGAGAAAGAGTAGGAGGAAGCCTAGAGGATTCTGGGATATTGATTGCTGACTAATCAATGCAACAGTAAATGATCCGGCCATAATCAGGGCAATTACTGGGTCACCGTTGTGTGTTATTGTGTGTGTATTTGCATGCCTCTGTATAAATGCAAGACTGGCGGCGTAACTGTTATATCTCTCAATAGCAGGCAAAACATAAAGGAAGAGGTCACGACCTCTCGTGTTATTGTTGTTTTCCAATCACACAAGACTCAATAATAATGGAAGTGGAGGAACAGGAGGAAAATGGACACTTAGATCATCCAGACAGGAGACACGAAATGAACAGCTTCCTCACAGAGATGGACACAGCAAAGAAGAGACGGTGGGGAAGAAATGAGGGGAGTCTGCAGAGGGCAGGGGGAGTCAACTTAAAAATGTGAGGAATGAATGAAAGCGTGTGTGTGTGTGTGTGTGTGTGTGTGTGTGAGAGAGAGAGAGTGGGTAGTTGGGAAGCTGTATCTGCCTACTAACCTGGATCTGCTGTTGGAGAATGTTTATCTTGTGCTGCTGTTGCAGGAGCTGCTGCTGTTGTCTGGCGATCTGCACAGACACAAAAGAGATAGAGAGAAAATGTTAATAAAACAATGTTATGTATTATTTCTATATTATGGCTTCTGTAATTCTGAGAAGATGAAGAATAAGCAGGACTCAGTATGTTTTTTGCAGTATGAAATTCAGATTAAAATGTACCATCCGACTCCAAGACACTGTGCTGTACCTAAACCAGTTGTTGCTTTTTCATTATTTTGATAAATCCTGGTCTGATCCGTGGTAAAAAATAAATAAAATAAAATAAATAAATAAATAAATAAATAACTTTTGGACGCATGGGCACATGAAATCTAGGTAAAATCCATTCCAACCAATCTGAAAACTGAGTAATTTTGGGGGGGTAAAACATAAACAATGAGTTCTAATATTTTGTGAGAGAGTGAGAATGACAAGAAGAAAATGCGTACTATATCAATAAAGGCAAAAATCAAGACCACTGAAAAATTATTCGGACATGTGGTGCAACAGGATACTAGTCATGCTGCATTCAAGACCAAGATCAGGAAGTATCTGACCTACAAAGGCAGCAGGGAAAGTGGACCAATCAGAACCTGAGCTGTAGTGTTGAAAAACTTCCAATGGGGTCAAAAATGTTCTCGAACGCAGTGCAATAATCGGAAAGGAGCTACAGTGGCAGTAAGTCAGGTGTCTGTTTGACCTGTTGATTATTATCTCAAAGGGCTTCAGCCAGAGTGACGGATGGTACAACCAATCCATGCAATTAGCAGCGAGGAGAGTCCCTGAGCAAATCTCTTAACTGACACTGAATCTCTGAGATTGACATGTTTACCAGCCCAACCAACAACACCCAGCATGTCTCTGGAACCCCCTCCCACACACACACACCCATCAACACTCATCAACAGGAGGGCCGATCATAGTTAATTTTTTCCTCTCTTGTTTGATGTAAGATTGTCTAATAAAAAAACATAACAAGTCAAATATTAAAGGGTTGAGTCTCAGCCAGTGACAACTGGGACCGGCCAGTCGCATGAGGTTAAAATCCTTAAAGGGGCAGCACGTCAGCTATTTGATCCCGCCCACTCTGAGGCAGAAAAGTAAAGCAGCTGCCTCTCTTTTTTCATGAGAAGTCGTTTAGTATATTTATTCTGAAATGTAATTACAGGCTGCTGAATGGGAGGCGGCGCCCCATTTGCACACATGTCATATTTCATTAAAGGCAGATTTCTCAGGGTTTGTCTGTAGGGCATTATCCTATCAAGTCTCAACAGCCAAATGACTGGCTGATATTGGAATCTGTCTTTCTTTTCACTCTCTCCATCTTCCCCGTTCCTTTGTGAAGCTGTGAAAGGTGGAATGTGTTGTGATGGGAGGTGTGGACTTGTCCAAACAGAGCCTGTCGTATGCCGACCTACAGTAACGTGTCGACAAACAGCGAAAACAAAGAGCAGCTCACCTAAACACCTCTCTGCTTCTCTCTCTCTTTATCTGTCACACACTTACCTTTTCTGCGTCTGACACCTGAAGACACACGCGTCAGCATCAGTAACTTTTTATACAACAACAGTCAGACGCAGACATATAAACACACACACACACACACATACACACATTTTAAGAAAAGAAGTTTTTACTTCACAACTTGGGTCATATTGTGGAATTTTTTTGCCAATATTACTTTCAGTTATGATGACATTTTACAAACAAACAAACTTCATCAGGAAAACAGCAACATCAGTAGAACTAAGTCCAACAAGGCAAGCGGTATGAGCCGTCATACAGGTCAAACTCCCAGTTTGACCATGTTATCTAAACCAATGGTTCCCAACCAGTGGGCTGGGACTTAGACAAGGGGCTGTGTGACACAGCTAAGGGGTTACAAGACGATTACCAGTGTAGAAAAAAGGAAAAAACTAATTTCTGGTACACAAAATTATGTTTACTTATGAGGCCTTTCTTTTATCTTTTCCTTTTTTCTAGCAAAACACTGAATATACTGTATATTTACCTGTTTAGGCCTTTTAAACGTCTACATATAAAAGAGAACAGCACTCTTCAAATAACTGCTCACCCCTTATAGACATGCAATCTATTAAGGGAGGTCATAAGAAGGCATTGCTTTGTATTAAGAGGGCACAAGCATTATGGGTCAGGCACTGCTGTTTGATACAGCAGGTCAACATTGAACTAAGAAGTCAGCCTGCAGACCTTAATGGTCATTAAAAAGGACAGAAGGGGTAATCATTTTTGTCTTTGGTTTTCTTTTTTTCTTATTATATTTGCTAGAGGTTTATGCAACCTGTCTGATCATCTGACTGCACATGTTCTTTACCCCACAACATCAACAGCACACTCAGATCCTCCGTACCTGCTCCTGCTGCTGCCTGGCCAGCTCCATCTGTTGTCTCTGCTTCTCCAGCTGTGAGGCGGCCATCTTTTTCTGCTCGTCATGGGCGGAGAGGAGCTGCTCCCTCAGACTGATCAGCTGACCAATCATGGTGGAAAGTTGGCGCTCTTTCTCCTCCAGCGACTCTGGCGTACCTGGACAGGATGGAGAAGAAAGTGCAGGAGATACAGTATTTAGTTAGCAGTAGGACAGGATGGTTTATAGCCAGAATTAAATGTTTAATTCCCTGTGTTGAGCTGTGGCTAGAGCATGGTATTAACACTGCATGGGTTGGGTGTTCAATTCCCACTTAGTCCAGGCATACCACACTTTGAATATCATCTCAAAACCACGCTCATCCTGTTAATATGATTATAAAAACACACACAAAGCAACGTATTGTTTGATATTTGGTGAAGGCTCATGATGATGTTCGATGTGCTGCTCCGTGAAGAGAGCCATGACCGAAACAAGTTTTCTTCTTTGTCTTGAAGTACCTTGGAACTTTTTCATTCATGCAAAACCGCCAAACCAAAGCGACATCAACAAATGCCTCCACAAACTAAAAACAAACAAGAAAAATCACAAGTGTTTGGCCAACATGAACTTGAAACCCTTTAGAAACTCCCATTCCTAAATTCCCATAAATCATCTGGCTTGTAGTTACATCGTACTACTTATTATCTTCTGTCTTGTCTCTACATGCCATCAGTGTTTATCACTTAGTGTCTGCACCCAAGAACAATAAAATCACTTTGAGTTAACCTTTGAAAATAAGTAGCCGTTACAGGCTTTTGTCAGGTTTATGATTTAGACATTCTTGGGAGGCTTTAGTCAGGAAGGAGGGCCAACACTGGTAAGAATCCTTTCAGATCCTGTTCAGTCAGTAGATGACATCGGATGTATGTGAACAGGCAGTGATACTATACAGTACAACAACTTTTTCATCAGCACCAACCTCACATCAATTCACACACATAAAAATCTCTTGGATGTTGTCGCTACAACGTCTTCATGCTTCATACTGTGCATTTAGTTGTATACTGGATTTCATACCTGCACTTCTTTTTCATATCAAATTTGAAACTCCCTCCACATTATCTGTCTTTACTCGTCAGTTTTTAAAAAATATTTTCCCCTGTTTTCACCCAATTTTGGAATGCCAAATTCCCTCCGCTCTGAAGTTCTTGTCACTGCTGACTCTGCTGTTGGCCTCGGGAGGGTATCGTCAGCAAGGCGCTTCACCGGGGCGGCATGACACATGGAGGTTCACACTAGATCCCTCCTCTCTCCCAGCAGCTGCCCTACAAACTAGTTAGTTAGTGTTGCTGATGAAGCAACAAGAAGATGATCCCTCACCGGCTTCCCACCCACGAACCAGTGAACGCTGATGGGAGTCGAGCCTGGCGTCTCTGCAAGTTGGGAGGACTGGTGCATCTCTTCCTGTGAGTGAAACTGCGAGTCAGAGCTTCAACCAAGACTGAAGGAAGGTTGACCAATTTCTCCAACAACATCCCTTACGGAAGCAACACATTGTCTGAAGATGGAAGCTCAGATGCAACAGAAGCTCTCTGGGGAATACACGTCAACTACAGCACAGACAGCACAACACTGTCTGACCTGGAGCTACTGTTGTGTGTGTGTGTGTGTGTGTGTGTGTGTGTGTGTGTGTGTTATTCTTCTCATTGTTGAATGCATACCACTCAGGGCCAACATGATGAGAAGTACTTGGTTCTCTGTGTCCGTGTGTGATTGAGTCTCTTCACGACATGCAAGTTCATCTTCTT
>NTHP01000042.1:1580325-1596972 GCA_003416845.1 Oplegnathus fasciatus | reverse complement strand
CCCCCACACACACACACACTCACACACATACACACACAGAAATTACCCCTCAGCACCCCTGTATCAAAGGCAACATTCTCCTCTTCTTGTCTCTTTTTTTCAGGCTTTCATTCTCTCTTTTTTTGGTTTTCCCCAAACAACCTCCCCATCCGTTACTCAACTTCCAAGTCCAGATTCTCCCTGTGGTCTCTCCTCTCCTCTCCTTATTCCTCATTTCCTCTTTTCTCATCTCCTCTTTTGTTTCCTGTTTCTCCATCTCTTATCCTCTTCTTATTCCTTTCCTCCTCTCCTTTTTGCTCTTTTTCTCTCCTTTTCTCTGCTCGCATGATTCCTCCTTCTGTCTCCTCTCCTCTCCTCTCCTCTCGCTATTCCCTTCCTCCCTTCCTTTTCTGTCTTCTCCTCTAATCTCCTCTTGTCTTTTCTTTCCTTCCCTATCTTTTCCTTTTTCCTTTGCTTTCTTTGCTTTCTTTTACTTTTCCTCCCCTCCTCTCCACTAGTTTTTTCTCCCCTCTTTTTAACTCTCCTTCTCCTCCTCCTCTTCTCATCATCTCTGTGTTAATACTCATCTCCCCTTCTCTCTTTACTTGCTCATCTGTCTTTTCTTCTCCTCTCCGCTCATCACCTCTCCTCTATCGCTTCTCCTCCCCTCTTTTCTCATCAGCTCTCTCAATCACCTCTCCGTCGTCTTCTCTTCCTCTCTTCATCACCTCCTCTCTCTTCCCCTCTGCTCTTATCACCACTCTTATCCTCACCCCTCCCTAAGTCTCTTTGGCCAATTCAGTCTTGCAACACTGATGGATATTTTATAATACTGTCATGTCTTAAAACACACAAACACATGCAGACTTCTTCCTATTCCCCTACATTCCTTGCTGTGAAGTAAAGCCTATTGTGTAATCGCAACAACTGCGATTACAGCTCCATGATTCATCTTTGTGGATTACGGGTTGTGCATTCCAAACGAGACGTGTTGCGTTCCTTCGACGCTTCTGGCACCAATAATCATCTCAGACGTTTTCCGTTTTCCATCCATCAGGATTATTCCCGACACCTGCTGAGGGCACCAGCCAAAACAGAAAGCCATTAACTGTTTTCTCACTCTGTTTGGATGAAGAGGATGATCTGTCTCTGAAATAAGACTGGAGCACGATGTCAAAACTCTTACTTCTGCAGGAGGTGTCTGTTAGTTGTTGCTGGTTACACGATGTTTGGATTTATGGGAGTTTTTGATTTATGGGAATAAAATCAAGCTTTTTGTTTACAGTTTTTCTCAATTGCTAATACACATTTCTTGAAATTATACTCCATTTCCCAAAACTCTAAACACAAATGCTTAACTGCACACTCATCTTCACAAACTTCAAACTTCAATGTCAAGCCCAAGCTCTCCACTGAAAACCACGTAACCTTACATCTAAACCAAAATTTGCCTTCAGACATCACACAAAAGCCATCAAATACACATACACTACAAAATAGCCATTACACACTGGTGGGATCAATTCAGAACACTATGGTAAAAACCTGTTACTGACTAATGGCACTTCTTTACATGATGAACACAATATAAAAGACACAACACATGTAATTCCTCAATGTACTGTAGTAAAATAAACTGAAATTGGGTGAAAAAGTAAAAGTACTGTAAAAATACGCAACTGATAAAGAACGTAGAATAGAAATCACATTTATTCTGCCTCAGCATCCCATTCTCATCAACATCACAGGCAATATTAGCCCAAACCAGGCAGCGGGGGAAAAGACCATTGTATGCCTTATCCAATATCTGGATTATAGAGGCTACTGTGAAGCGGCTCAGATTCGGCTGCACTCTTTGCACAGCTTCCCTCATTGACATCCCACGGACAAGAACATGGTCAACTAGTTGCACGAATCTTATCAGAAACTATTTGTCTCCTTGTCCTTCCTCTTCCTCTTCCACCTCCTCTCCTTCCTCTATCTTTAGGTCTTTGTGGATCCAACAAGTGAACTGACCCATGGCTCTTTTATCTATCTATTCTGAGGTTCTGACTGGTGTGTGAACAATTTTGACTCTTAGTGTTTCCACCTGGGGAATTGTGTGTCAACTGGGTTCTAGTTGTGATGACTTGAGTTAATGATATTAAATGCCACTGCTCTCTAAATGAGCACATGGTGCAGCCAGTGATATATGAAGGGATTTGTGTAGAGTTTTTCACAAAAAGTTCAATGAATCTGAATCATGTGTGAAAACAGAGGAATAGTGTTTATAGTTTTGGGAAATGGGTCTGTCTTTTGGTAGAAGGGGTCATGGTTTGGGATGTTCAGTTAACAGGTCCAGTTATAGTGTGTAAGCGATCGAGAAAAACTGTAACTGTAACATATATCACAAGAATAAAAGGGCATTGATACACTTCTAAAGTAGAAGATGTACTAAGAAAATGCACATCAATGTCATTGTCAGCAATCCAGATTTTTTCCTACAACTCCCACCCACTCATGCATGTATAAAATTGTACGCTATATATTTTTATAAACATAGCGTGTATTTTATCGCATGTATTTCATTGCATTATTGGTTTTTTTGCATGTATTCTACTTTTATTTTCTTCTCTATTGTTTTACTACTACTACATATGAATATTCCCTGTGTATTCTTCAGCAAATGCCAGAAAGAGTTACTGTCCTGCGACGACCATTTATCTCCAAAATGTCAACTTTTTATGAGGTAAGAAAAAGTTTTGTGACAATGCATGTTTCAGACAATCCAATGTGTTTTGGCTTATGGTTTATTTATTTATTTATATTATTCTTAAGTGTATGTATATTTACATGTTTGCTTGAATGTGTGAGTCATGTCACAGATGAAATCTAGTTATAAAATAAATCATTATTTTATATTATAAATATAATCAATTATATGTACATATACTGTATATATCATAACTATGACAACATCTTGTCCCAGCTGCTGCCCCCTACACTCACACAAACACACCTACGACACACACAAGCCACGATACAAAAATTCAAACACACAAGGACACAAAAAACACACACATACAAACCATCAAACACTCATATTATCACATCTCATCATGCCTTGAGCTTCTGCCAGACCTTCATGTTTCATGACTGCTACTGTGCGCCAAACTCCCAGCATTCCTCTGGATGACTAAACCTTCTCCTCAGTGTCACACCACAAGAAACACTGTGACACTTGACTTCCCATCAGCCCACAGGCCCCAAGACAAACACGGTCACTACATTTTGTCAAAACAAGTGTCATGATTTCCTCAGGGCAGGAGGGTACAAAGATATCAAATTTAATCTGCAGACATTCAGTTTTAGTGTACACAGCTCACTTCTCCAGATAGTCAGTAAAAAAGATATTAAATAAATGGGTAAGCTGCCTGATTTAAGTGACTCTTGAGCATGAGTGTGATTATTGCTGGCAGATGTGCCATCTCCTGTATCTGACAGTATAATCAAACACTTTCTGTCCATCTGTTCTCATGAGCTTTTCTGACTTTTTGTGTAGAAAATATAAATCTAAGAAATTAAAAAATTCCCAAATGTGTTAAAAAAATCATATGCTTGGCTGTGGTGGAAAGTTCCACCAAGAGGCATGACAATAATAGCTGTTGCACAGTGGGTTGCAGTAGAAGAATGAAGTCATTCTGGGCACATTCTCAGATGTGTACGTGTGCAACAGTGAAGCATGTCGTAGTTAAAAAGCATGTGTACATACAAGCCTTCCCCGGATAAGTAATAGTTTAAAAAATCACATATGTGCTGTACATTACAAGCAAGTTGAAATGCATTAATGAACGCAAATAAAAGTTCCAGTAAAAAAAAAAAAGAGGTCATCAGTTTTCTTCACTTTAAAAATAACTGCGACTGGACAAATATGTTCAGGTTGTTGTGTGAGGAGACACAGAGCAACAGTTGTGTTTGTGTATTTAGGTCAGCCAGACTGGGCTTCATTTCAGTCATCGAGAAATAAAAGACTTCGACCCATGAATTCAACCCATGAATTCAATCAGAGCGTTTCTTTGGTCAGGACACAGCTGGACGAACAGAGACATCTGTGTATGTCCGTGTGTGTGTGTTCATGTGTGTGTGTTTGTGAGAGAGCCTTTATGTGCATGCATGTACTGGTACATGCTATATTTATGCATGTTTATTAGTGTCTTGAACTAACACACAGGAAATTGATATACTGCACATTCCAACTTTATGTATAGGACAAGCATGTTGTTGTCTTGGGTCTGGTTGCTTCCACTGAACCTCAGTGAAAATGTATTTAAAGAGATCATGACAGGGTTTTCTGTCATGCAAATAAAAGAAAAAGTAAGGTCATACTAACTTTCAACAGTCTGCGATATTGAATTATATGCATTGAAAAGTGGCATGAAGCTATGATTTACCACAATAAAACTTCTTGTGTCTTGTGTCTTACTAGCCAGTAAAATATGAGTCGAAGGTTCCCTGTGGAGTTTTTGACCTCTAGTAGTGCTATGGAGCTGTTTTTTGTTGTTTTCCCAATTACGATGAGGTTACAAACATAATTGCTGCCTGGAATATGTTAAGAGACAAGGTTTCTTTGAGTGAATGAAACACTACATTTATGCAAGTTAAAGGAAAGGGGTCGGGATGGATGGTGGACATATATGCATCACCTGAATCCAGGGTTCTCAACCAGGTTTAAGCAACAAAAGCACTTTGGTTAAGGTTGTGGAAAGACTGTGGTTTCAGTTACATGTTAGTAAAAAATTGTATGTCTCAAGTCACTGCAGACTTTTTCTGTTTTAAACCAGACCATGATCTTTCCTTAACCTTAACCAAGTGCTGCCAGTGCCTAAATATAACCATAAAAATATTTAATAATGCCGTAGTCACTACAAACGGATATTGTATTATATTATATAAATACATTGTCAGTGAACATTTTGCTAATATGTTGAGTATCAACATTTTTGTGCCTTGCCAGGTACACTAATTAACAACATTTCCTTATTATGTTAATAGAAAACGTAATCCGATTGGCATTACGTTTTCCTCAAAGCGTATTAGTTATACAGTAATTTCTAGTAGACGGTGTTGCCTCCACACAGCTAACTTGTCAAAGCGGTATGTTAACATATTAAAGGAGTTAACGTATGACTGTGTTTATATGTATATGTATGTTTCTTTCACTTTTTGTCTTCTAAATATATTTTTGTTCATTTCCTTATTTGTGCAAGTATGCGTTTGTAATTCTTTTGAATAAAATTAAAAAAAAAAAAAAAGATATTAAAGGACTAGTGTGTAGGATTTACTGGCATCTAGTGGTGAGGTTGCAGATTGCAACCAACTGAATACCCTTCCCTGAACCCCTCCCTTTCCTAGCATGTAGGAGAACTTACAATGGCTGCCACTTGAACATAAAAACGCGAAAAAGCCCTCTCGAGAACCAGTGTTTGGTTTGTCTGATCTGAGCCACTATAGAAACACGGCAGTGCAACATGGTGGGCTCCGTGGAAGAGCATCCGCTCCCTATGTAGATATGAAGTGTTCACTCTAAACTAACAAAAACACAATGATTCTTAGTTTCAGGTGACTATAAACTAATGAAAACATAATTATGAATATTATATTCCATTTCTGCCAATAGATCCCACTAAATCCTACACACTGGTCCTTTAAGATACTGTATGTAGTTAAGGTTAGACATACAGACCACAGGTGGAGTTCTGGTCTGCCACTCCCTATGCAACGCTTGAAAGCAAGTAATGCTTGAGAGGCTCACCTCAGGGCAGCAACTGCCCTTGAATGATTTTTTCCCCCTTTAATGCTGCTTTTGTCTTTGTTCCTTTTTCCTCTTGGATTTCATCAGACTTGAGAGAAGACTTTGAGCCCTGATGAAGACTGCTGAGCGTTGTTTTTTTTCTGGCTAAGTTCTGCTATGGTGAGGATCTGAGTGGCAATAAGGAGCACTGATTTGAGAGAGGAGATCGTGTTCAGAGAGGGAAGAAATAATAAATGGCAAAGGGAAAGAATCAGAATGTAAACAATGAGAAGTGAGATATATTTAACAGAGGCTATGAACTCTGAAAAACTACAGTGTTTAATTGAAAAACAGTGACAACTGTGTCTTTAAAACGTAGCTTTTCATGAGCTGATAGAAAAATGAAATTAAAACCTACAGCTGTAAGATATAAATAGACTCATAGACTCCTGCAAACAAAATGTAAGACAAATACTGAATGGCCTTTTACTTCTCATTTTGAGAGGAAAGCTAGAAAAAAATATGCAGCTACCAGTATGTTATCTTTTTTAAATGAAGGATTTCAGATCAGATTCTTTACACAAAAGTATTAAAAGATATTTTGTGGAGGTTAAGAGACAGAGGTCAACAGAGGGAACTTAAGCTTATTTTGTTTCTCTTTGTCAGTTGACAGCATAACCCAACAATAGATCTTAAAATCTATGTATTCATGTAAAATACACAGAAATATAACAGAAAAAGAAAGGTGAAGTTGTATAAGTCTGCGAGGAGAGTGATCCAGCACTTGACCTGGATTTAGATAAGATGTCATACTTTCAGATTCTCAGTGAAAACAGACTTTGATCCAAAGATAAAATATTCTACAAGTGGAACTGATTTTACTTAAATGAAAATACAATACAAAGTGATTTTTATTACTTGATAGTTCAATAGCCTGTGTGTGTGTGTGTGTGTGTGTGTATGTGTGTGTGTGTGTGTGGGTGTGGGTGTGAGTGTTTGTGTGTGTGTGCAGATGGAGGGTGTCAGTACGTAGAGAGAGACAGAGAGAGTCAGATCTCTGTCCTGGAGTGAAAGTCAATGTCGGAGCTGTTCTGCTGTAGAAAGCTTTCTGTCGTCCCTTTTTTCCACTTTCCACAGAGGAAATGCTTGCCATTTCAACGGGAGACGATCACAAACGGTTTCTCTCACTGAGAGGAGCTTGACTGCAGCTCAGGAGAAGGAGAGCATTTCTATTTACGTGTTTTCTACCAGTATCTATTATTTTTCTGTTATTCTACAGCTCTTAGTGGGCTCACATCATTTAAAACAATGTCGTAACCCTTCAAAACGTTAAGCAATTGTCTTTCTCTCTTCATGACTAAGTTATAAAATTAGTTTAAACTGATTTTCACTCAGATTTTATGTCCTCACGCATCCACTACTAGGCAACATTCACCATACTTCACTGTAAAAACTATAGAAAGTGAAGAGAAACATAGACAAAAAAACAGAAATGGGCTGAGCTGCTAATTATGCACCTGATTTCCTCAAAATAAGTTTAAAAAAAAACCTAAAAACAATCAACAGTAAAAAAATTTTTTAACTTTTTAATGCTAATTAAAAATTTTAAATATGATGGTCCTCTTTTTCTTATATAAAAAACATTAATGATGTGCACTATCCGCATTATTAATGATGACAATGATGGAGGACATTCTGAAGGACACATTTCATATTGTGTACAATATTTATCATGTAAATAATCCCTGTTATCATGTAAATCATAATGTAAATAATCCCATGCAATAATCCCCGGACATTTTGATCCAATTCTTAACGAGAAAAATATATAATCAGACAAGAGTAAGAGAGAAAATATGCTAGTTATTGGTCATATCTTTAAAAATGACTTGACTCCCTCCCCATCTGCCCCTCCTGCTGCAGCCGCTGAATGAGATTTTAACATAATCCCCCCACAATGCTGCTATTTTCACTTTTGAAATCCAGAGCAGGTTGAGAATATGTTTGCCTTGGTGCAATTTATAGCTTCATAAACACTATTTGCTGACAAAAATATTGGAGCATGTGCAGCCTCTCGCTTCATACACACCCTTTAATCAAACTTACAATTACAACCTGTACTGTGTAAACCGGCCTCCACTGCTCTTTCTATGGTGACAGGTAGGCCTGCTGACCATTTACTCTTTTGCTTTCATATGCAGAAACATGCTGTAAGTATACACATGGAGGATAGAATTACAGCATATTTGACCGTTTCTTACCCTTGAATTTAGCTTTGTAAAATGGTTTCCTTTTTTGTGCACATACCACTTGCTTGTTTGAAAAAGAAAAAGTGTTTTTTCTTGCTCTTTTTCTTTCTTTCTTTCTTTCTTTCTTTCTTAGTCTCTTCCTTCTAAAAGCCCACAAACAGCATGTATTGTTGTACCATCTGTTGCAGAAGGTCACAGTGAAGCAGAAAGTTTGTCTGCATCCAGTAAACCTTGACAGCTGACTGTTTGTGGGTGTGAATGTGGATGTAGATTTAGTTATCATAGGATGCTGCCCGTGATGTGGACGTTTTCTCTCTGATCTTACCTTTGACTTCTCCCAGCAGTTCGTTGGCATTCAGGCGGTCAACACGCTCCTTCCAATCCTTGGAGAGGAGCCTCTCCATGCAAGTTGGTTCTACAAAAAGACAGAAAATAATCACCTTCACTTTTGATGTCATTTAACAGAATAGCACACAAACTCTTTGACAAATGTGGCAGTCAATGAGGTCCATGAGGTGCAACATCAACCAAAAAAGGCACAAGACACCCAAGGATATTCAAATTGTCGCCCACAAACATAAACTCTGGCGTACATACGAGGAGCAAGAGGAGGATAAAAGTGAGCAATAAAAAAGAGGAGACAGAGGGGAAAGGACAAGACAGAAAAGAAGCCATTTCTATGAATTGTTAAATTTCTAAAAATGAGAACAAGGGACCCCCCCCCCGACACACACACACACACACACACCCCTCCACCCTAAGAAAAAAATTCAGAAGCCATCCAGCTGACCAAATGAGAATGTCCGCATTGTTCTGAGACGAGGTTTTATTTGTGGCTGTCCTCTTTCTCACAATGTGTCTCATAGCCTCAGGATAATACACATCAGAGACACGTGGTCTCATAAGATACATAAGGTCTCATTTGTTCAATTGGAATCCTGCTGTGAACTTCACTTAAACAATGGGAACTTTTCAATTCTTCACCAGGCGGAGAGCAGAGAGACAAACAGAGAGAAGAATATCCGCACATGTGCAAGTATGAGTGTTTGTGTGGGTCCATAAAAGAAAGACAGAAATACACAAAGTTAAGTATGCACGCTGTCAGGTGCTGTCAGGTAACAGTGGTGGAATGTAACTACGTGCATTTATTCAAATACAGTTTTGAGTCACTCGTACTTTACCGGATTTTATCCATTTTGTGCTGCATTCACTTCTCTTGGTTTCAGACGGAAATGTTGTAGTTTTAGCTCCATTACATTTATTGGACAGCTACAGTGTCATTACCAGTTACTTTGCAAATTAGGATTTTACATACAAAACATATGGCTTTATATAATATGATGCATTGGACTAAACTACCCATCTGTTTATAAAGTGCTTAAAATCAGCTCCACCTCAACCAGCTACATTAAAATTCTGCTTAATTTTATATGTTAGTAATAACAATCATATGAAAAACTGCCAATGACAGGAACCATTCTGCTGTGTAATGAGTATTTTTACTTTTGATACTTGAAGTGCAATTTGCAATGACTTTTATGTATTTGGGTATTCTTACAATGTTGTATACCTACCTTAACATAAAGTTACAATCCTTAAGATTTATATGATATGAAAGGATTCAAGATGCGTATCCAGGGACAAGCCAGTTTCACAGGAAATTATGTCAGTACATATTGGATGAGACCCAGTGCATGCACCCATTTCACATGATGCAGATGATTACAACACTGGACAACACTGTTAAGTGTCTTCTTTAGTCTTTTTTATTATAACAACGTGACACAACTAATCTTCTTAGCCCATGATTTGTTAAGGCGTGCTGTAAACAAATATATGATTTGCTTTTCTTCTGTTGCATGTCTGACAGAGTAGCCGCTCAAGGCATGTTTTGTGGCCCTCAGTGGTCGATACACATGTCATTTCAAATTAAAAGGGAGCAGTATTACTGTTTTAAAACACACTTGCAGTTACCACAAGTAACTGCAGGTAACCAACTCAACCAGGACTTAAATCTTAAGTATTATACCTTTAGATATAAAATCTAATACAGTTTTAGGTATACAATACCTATGTGAGTGTGTCTGCATGTGAAACTGCTCCATTGTACATAATGTACACACACTCCTTCAACTGCATGGGTTTGTGTGTATACTGGTTTTCGTGCCAGCGGACGCGCCACAGATGGTGTCACGGTCACGCAGGGCCGCATGCCGAAGCCTCAGTCACCAAGGACGTCAAAAAAAAAACACACACACACACACACACACACACACAAAAAGGAGACATTCTTGGGTGCTGTGTGGAAAACATGCCCCTGAGGGCTTGCCTGATTTAGAATGGTTAAGTCAGACAATAGCTCATTTGTGGTGCCTTTATCCTGACAAAAGGCGCTATAGGCATTCATAAGGGCACATGGCCTATTGTGAATGGCTTAATGTTTAGTTTGTGCGTATGGGCCCATTGTGTGGTCAAGACATGCCGGCCGCCGGCCGAGCACAACTTCCTCATTGAGTCCATTAAAGCCTTGCATGTTTACAGTCGGATTATGATTGTTGTAAATAAGCTAATGCAGCCGTGCAGATCACATGGGATCAATGTAAACAAAGGGGGGACAATGGCAGCGAGGGAGGATGGTAGACAGCTATCAGACAAAGAAACAACTTAAAAACTATGGAAATATATGATGGTAATTTCCCATATTTGGGAAAAGACAGTGGGTATTTCCAAACAGATGGTTCACATTGCAGTAAAATTAGGTAATTAATACAATTTCCCCACCCTCTGGACAATGGAATCCACCCAATTTTTCATAGATTTATTGGACAAGTGGCTCCACTGGATATGTACATGTGTACATTTGGTTCAGTGGGTGATATTTACAGCTGGTAAAGAGGGAAAGCTGGAGGACGGGGTCAGGATGAGAGGCTTTTTTTTCTCATCACAAGACCTAAAGACGCCGATGTGCACTCATTCAGAGGGCCTCGTATAAAACAAAATTAGGGAATGCAATTTATGGGAGCACTTAGAGAGGAAAATACAACCTGTAACTCCAAGATACATCTGCATAAGTCAACTGTGTGTGTACTCTGATTCACAATTTATACCCCCCGTACCGATAAACAGATCAGACGCAGAGACAGTGGGGGATGGGAGGGGTGAGGTGTAAGTGGGGAGGAGAAAAGGAAGAGAAAAAGAAGAGAGGGATGAGAGAGGATGAGAGGGAGATGTTTTACCCTAGATGGCTCTCTATCTGTCCCCGGGACCGAGTCGGGGATCAAGTGCTGTTTAGATTGGAGGGTGGATAAAAATTCCTCGCTGTCCGAACACCGACTCCTTTATCAAGTGGAGGAGAAATGCGGAAGACAGATCACTTAAAGAAGAGGAGGGGAAGGGGGATGAATGGGGTGAGGAGAGAAGGAAGGGTAGATGAAACGAAAAAAGAGGGAGAGACCAAGGAATGAAAGGAAGTAGGACAAACGAAGTCAACGGGGAAGATGAGTTGAGGAGCAAGATGATGAAGATGCTTGTTTCATCTCCCGCAAGTACAGAGATTTGTATGAGCTTAAATGGAAGGATGAGAGAAGATACGAAAAAAAGGCAATGAAAGAGAAAATGAAGAGGAAAGAGGAATGCTAGAAAAAGTAAGGAGAAAATGAGAAAACCCTTGCAAAAGTCCAATTAATGTATAACTACTGATATGTGGGTATGTACTGATGCTAAACCAATAGATACTGGTTATAAAAGTGTTTTATTTCTATTATTCTAAACAAAAAGTAGCTTATCAATCACTGACTTTATTCTCCTGAACAAAAAAACAAACACTGGAATTATTGGACATTTCTAACTGGTTATAAACCAGACTGTTTCAACACCAGCAGAGAGAGACAGGGAGGAGAGACAGAGAGGAGGGATGCAATAAAATGAAGTGAAGGAGAGACAGAAGGAAGGTGAAGGAGATAAGAAGTGGATAAAGAGAGAGAGAGTTGTAGTAAATCAGAGAGGCAGCTAGTGAGCTGGCGAGTGTTTAGGGTAAACACACTTTTATCACCTGTCCCCACGCCAACCTGCCAAGAGACAGTGTTTTGGGTGTTTTACACGAGCCACAGGCAACTCACTCTGTGTGTGTGTGTGGGAGGCACGCATCAACACTCCTAAACAGCCACTGCCAAGAACAACACAGTGTGCCACAGGCTTCCACTAAGACTGAGTCTCTCTCTTTTCCCTCTTTCTGTCTTTTACTCTCTCTGTTTCCATGTGTTTAAAAGTTTCTCATGGAATGAACTTTGCAACAAAATGTCCTTGATGGAGCACAGTGATAGTATAGTCCTGTGAGGTTTTTCTTAAATGATATCCACTAGAGGTAACAAGATTTATGTTACGCATGAGGGCGCCACTTTTACTTATCTTAACGTCATTTCTGAGAAATCATTATTTTTATATGATGGCTCCAAATACTACAGTAACCATGAGCATCAGCTGTTGTTGCT
Organism: Oplegnathus fasciatus; assembly: GCA_003416845.1. NCBI lineage: Eukaryota > Metazoa > Chordata > Actinopteri > Centrarchiformes > Oplegnathidae > Oplegnathus > Oplegnathus fasciatus. The sequence goes on along the minus strand of NTHP01000042.1, from coordinate 1,584,484 downwards.
ATGGAGAAGAAGCAAGTCAGAGGTGCACATCAGAGCTGTAACAAATTCAAAACGCTTCATTATCATTTGTCACCTAATTTGTCTCTTTTATCTTTTTTATTTTATCGGGCTCTTGCGTTCCTCTAGCTGTTAGCAACGCACCAAACAGATTTTAAGCTAGGCGACTGAATATTTATTAACAAAATATTCACACCTTTTGTGAAATATCATACATGTTGCTTCTGTTATCCCTCCATTGTGGCTGTATGGTCATTAGTTAGATATATTTTTCTGTGTTCGACTGGAGGTGAAAGTGAAAAGTAAAATTTAACCATAATTCAAATACACAAAAAAACAATCACAACTCTTGAGAGAAACTTTCCATTTGTTTTCTGACCTGCAGTAGGTCTACACTCAGGAAGCTAGTTTATTTGCTTTACAGAAGCATACTTAATTCACTTTTTATATTTGATGACATTTCAAAAGTTCCCCTATAATTCACTTGACATTTGGATGGAAACATAGCGTCTCTTTCACTCACTTACTCTCACACACACAATGTGCTGTGCCAAAGCTCAGGAACTCCTGAGTCTGCAGTTGAACGCCAAGGTAAAGAGAGAAAAACATTAATCTGAAAAATTTGTTAATGTTAAAAATAACAAAGGCCTGTGTTCTAGTGGGTGCCTGATGTTTGTGTAACACATCCACAGCTGAAAAAAACTTTTCGTGTCTTAACTTCGCTACTGAACATGTGTAAATGGAAGCTGACAGCTACACTTTGCACTTCCAAATTTATGTCAGTGGTGTGACTTCAGCTGCAGACCCCACAGCATCAGAGAGAGAGGAAGGTAAGAAAGAAAGAAAGGAAGACAGACAGAGAGAAAGAGAGAAAGACAGAAAGGAAAGAAAGAATGAAAGAAAAGAACAGGATAGGGAGCAACTAAAGACCGAAAGATGAATAATGCAGAAACAAGGGCAGGAAGAAGGCTAGAAAGACAGCGATATTGAAGAAAAACAAGGAAGAGGAGGCGTGAGAGGCAGACCGACAGAAACAGACAGATAGGAAGAAAGATACAGAGAGATAGAGCGAGAGCGTCTGATAGAGCGAAAGAGAGAAATAGAGCGAGAGAGGCACAGAGAGAGCAGCTGTCCTAACAGCTGGCCAGCAGGATTGATGTCTCAGTGAAATAAAACTCAACATATGTCCAAACATGAGGAGACAGGCCAGCCAGGAGGAGGAAAAAGACACACACACACACACACATACACACACTGATATGAGAACACTGGTGCACTTGAACATACATGCACACCACACACACTGATTAAAGAATGCCAGTACACTGCTGAGACGTTTAATTGCACAGAGAGTTTATAACACACACGTACACACACTTTCAATGGCCTATCACTGCTCGCTCAGTGTTGTAAAACCATTAAACTGCAGAGTGGTTAGCCTGGCTGCGTGTTAGCACGGTGTCCATTTCACACACACTATTTTCATCTGTCAGATGACACCTCGACTCTCTTGTCGCAGAACATGGCCTGAGAAAGCAGCCGGCCCTCCTGGCTTGGGGGGGAGGAGGTGGGTTTCTGAGGGATAGTAGCCCTGTGTAACCCTCTTTTCATACATCACCCCCTTCCCATTACACTCACGCTCACACACACACACACACACATACACATTCTTTTGCTTTTGCTGACCAGTGATATGTCAAACAGAGCAGGCCACCTGTAGGAGCCACATGTTAGCTTTGCATGTACCTCAACAACAATTTAGATGTTAGACTGATGCTCTAATCCGGGTTGATTTATGATGAGTGCGCCAGTACAGTACACTTGCATTCTTCAGTAAAAAAAAGTTTTATCACAATAGATGCAGCAGAACATTCCTCTGAAGTGAGAATGTGTAATAAAAAATGATAAAGGCTACGGGGAGAGACAGAGTAGCTGCTATTTTTGTAAACTGAAGTGCTGCAACTAACAATTTTTTCATCATCAATTAATATGCCAATTTTTTTATTTTTTTTTTATCAGTTGGTCTATGAAATGTCAGAAAATAGTGAAAAATGCTAATTAATAAAGCTATTCACTTTACTATCAAAGGAGAGTAAGGAAACCAGCAAAATATTCAAAAAAATGAGCGAGCTGTACTAACATTTCGAGTGATTTAATGCAATTAAGGTATTTGTTGTTCTGAAAAAGCAGAGAGAAGCAAGCGAGAGCATGACATGTTTGCCTCCTCCTGTCTTGACTAAAACTGTGATACAAAAGCAGCTTGTAAACCATCTCTGAATTCTGGTATGAATTCAGTTGGTATGAAATCTACAAACTGTAATCCAGGTTAATTTTTTATAACGCATTCAACTGAATAAATGTTAATTCCTCAGTTTTGAAAAACAGCACATACATCACCATCTCCAGTTTTATCACGATAGAAGCAATAAAATATTCCTCCAATGTAAGAATTAATTCTAAAAAGCAACAAAGGCATAGGGAAAGTGATATAATAGTTGAAATTCTTGTAAACTTCAGAAAAGAGTTCATGCAAATAAAGTACGCGCTACTCTGAAAAACCAAAGACCAGCAACTGAAACTGAGAAAATTGTTTCAGCATTTTTGCCTCCTGCTCTGACAAAAATAAACATAATTCAGAGGCAGCCTGAAGATCACTGCGGTTATGGGTATGAATTTGCATGGCGCACAACTTAAACCCCCGCTCTGACCTTTGACCTTTCACACACACAAAAATCAATTACTGTATTTTACTTCACCTGCAACTTAGAGAATGAAGTCAGGCCCCAACTTTGCCTGGGTGGGGCTTTGATTCACAACGGGGGACACGCTGTGGCCATGCTAAAAATACTCACACAGTACTCCCTCCCTGCAGTGTAAAGTACTTTATGTGATATAAGGTGGCTGCGCTGCAGAAGGCGCCGGATTGAAACCCTGCTGCCCTGAATTAGAATAAAGGATAGTGTTTCTATGAAGGTGTGAGCCTAATACTAGAAAAGCTCGGCTGCTGATCCCTGCTGTGCAGCCAGAGAGGTCAGGTCTGCCCTGCATTACAGCACTGATATCAACAACCACTGCGATCTCACAGTCTGAATGTTAGGAAACCACATTTGTGTTAAAAAATACACTCACTGCACTGAAGGAGCTGCAGGAATTAAAGGTAAAAATGTCTGACTTTTTAGGGCCTGATGAGGGTGCTTTAACTAACTCAACACACTTTCGGCAACACTTGGACTGATGGCACATCTCATTAATGGATGATTTCATTTCTCAACTATCCCTCGTTTTAAGAGGGAATAAAAGCCCTAACATTTTTCAGATATTTCTCCCACCTCAGGTCTTTGTGTGAGAGGTGGAGAACAATCAAGGAAGAGTGACTGAGGAGCTTTAAAAACCGTACAAGCTTGGGCGTATGATGCACCGCAGCAGCAACAAGGTCACTTTGGATTTAATTAATTTAAAATGTAAAGTAAAACATCTATTCACTGGTTAATGACAGAGCTTTCATATTTTATTTCTTTTTGTCTACTCTCACATATTTCAGGGTTTATTTTTTTTAATTAATTTTTTTTTTAAAGAAAAGTAAAGGTAAATGGTCTGTTTATGAATAGAAATTACCTTTTTCTCTATGAACAAAGTTTTGTGTGTATTAAGAGAATCCATTTTGTGAAATGCTTGTATTCAGATTCGATGGACCAAAACTTTGTAGCATGTTGTAATACTTGTGAAACTGAAAAAATGTGAAAAGAAAAAAAAAATTATATTGGTGTAGTTTGAGATTTCTCCACTTTACTGTGCTATATATGTTTTAAAATATCTACTTTTAGATAAAATAAAACAACTGGAACCTGAATACACTCACATCTAGGGTGCAAAATTGCTTCTTTGTCAAACGCACGCTTCCAAAACACCAGTTCAAGACCCGAGCTTCTGGTTCCACTTTAGGCATGATATATGAAACCTTACCCTACTTAGCACACACACACACACTGACTCAGACATACGCACATACATACACACAACGCGATGTGTGGTTCAGACACAATAGAAGCGTTGTTTTGGGTCGGACCCTCAAGGGAGCTGATGTGGGCGGAGCCTATGGTTTAGGTCACAGAGGAGAGATGGGGGGCGGGTCAAGTAGACAAATACCAGCAAGGGGGGGGGG
>NTHP01000042.1:1539844-1580231 GCA_003416845.1 Oplegnathus fasciatus | reverse complement strand
TCTGGGCTGAGCTGACAACCACTCCACAGCTGACCAAAGAGAAGACAAGGGAAGTAGATCCAACATGGCAGCCTGAACCCCCATCCGCCCCCCTATGCCTGATCCTGGTCCTGTCGATACCTCCATATCAGAAAAGTGGGCAGGATGAGATGGGAAAGGGAGAATATGCCTCAGTGACACAGCTGCTCCTTATATCATCTGTGACAGGAGCTATCATCAAACGCACTATCAGGCACTATCACTATGCAGGGCTAATGTACGACTGGCATGTCCATAAAATAGTTCTGCAAAATCAGTGTCTCGAAAGTTTCTTTGCATCAAAGATTGTGTAATCTGCAAAAGGAAAAGTCAGAAACACAACAGGAAACTCTGACTCTCACTCGTCAGCCTTCAGTTGGAAAGAGATAACGCAACTTTTTCTTCTCGCAATTGCCCTGGTTTCAGACTTTTTGTAGAAATGAGGTCAGCGCACTTTTATTAGAGCTCATAATTTCTGGCTTTTACATATTTTCTCTGATAAATACCCAGATATTTAAGGAAACTGGTTTGCATCTCAATTTTTATGTTTCCACACATCCAAATGTTTCCTGCATGCAGAAGACAATGTTCACAATAGTTTACAGTGAGGCTGGCTTTACAGTTCAGAGCATGTGTCCAGGAAAAATGATTATGCACCTTCAGATTAATTTATAAAAGAAATATTATGTGTGCTGCTAATGATATATCTATCATTTTTATATCCTTTCTATTATTGTATTATTATTTTGATATCTAAAATGAGTACAAATAAAGTCAAAGATTCATTTTATTAAAACAAAAGAATTCAAACATTATGTTGTAAACAAGTGAAATGATCTGACCAATTTGGCAAATGTTTGTCTTACTTGTTTTAGAAACAACATTTTTGGACACATGAACAGTAATTAGAGATGCAGTATACTGTACTGTGTATCAAAGCCATGTGTGTGACAGTTCAATAGAGACAAACAGTTTTCATCACAGTTTGTATTGCAGCAGATTAAAATCCACATCTCTGAAGAGCCGTGTCAAACACGCTCCACTGGCTTCAAACATGATCTATCTTGGCTTTAACATCTTTTTTTTTTTCATTACAGTTATATCATGTTGGCCATTGCCAGATGCTAAATTATCAGGTGAACAATTTGGCATTTCACTGAAATCCTAGTAAAAAAGGAGGACTTGATAAAATCACTATTTAATCTGATTCTTTTGGACGACATTCAAAACTGTTCCGGCAAACCACATTGCATGCGCTCGTACCATATGCTGGTTGGCCTGCAGCCAAACTGAGCAGGAGAGGGCTACCAGGCATATCCCACTGACTGTATTTGTAGTCAAGACCCACAGGCTGTGGCTGATCATTAGTAAAGAGATCCCTATCAATTACAGAGGAAGAGATTGAAACCAACCACAAGAAGTCCAGGGGGAGTCAGCCTGTCGACAGAGCCGAGGAGAGCAGCACTGACCACCAAACACAGGGATATACAAAAGTAGATTAAAAGTTCAAGATTTAAGAATGAAGTTTATGTTTGGAATAAATACAGCCTTTCTACACTCACAGTGCTGCCCTGTCACCCCTAATATGGCAAGTTGGGACAGTGTTTTATGCATCAGCATCCCAAATGCTAATCTACACACACACACACAGACAACCTACCTGCACATAATCACAGCTCAAGCTGCCAATCCCATAGAGGAAGGCAAACATAGTGCCAGAGCCAAGACCCTGTTAATTAGCCAATAAGCTTAACTCTCAGGGCCGACCCAACTCGCCTGTTAAGCTGTCATCACAACTACTTCCACCTGAGTGTATGAATCCGTAAGCCCTCACACACACAATCACGCACACACACAAACGGGTCAGGCACACAGGGCTCACAGGACCCGCTTAAGTTCAAAGTTCGGTCATGCACTATAGCTTCATCTGCAGCTTAGTTGAAAAAGCTTACAGATGATTCAACCTTCAAACAGTATTACCGACAGGCCTGGGCTAGCAGTTAAGTTGCTAATTGAAGAAAGATCCATTTGCTCCCCTGTAACAAAAGGAATCTCCCGGCTAATGTTTCATTTCAGGTAGTGTGTCACTGAACATTTGCAGCACAGGTGTTGACGTTGAATACACAGAGGCACACTAGTCGAGGATGCACATGATTACGAATCACTCCCAACCCACCAACTAAGTACTCCCCCTCCAGAGGAGGACATACGTTCCACAGTTTGAGTGGTGGTAACAGCAGAGATGTTGAAACAGGCTTTCAGCAGTGCGAGAGAACAAAGCGAAGCCTGGCAGAATGTCTCTATTGTCACAGAGGAGCAGGGTTAGAGGGAGGCTTGGCCTCGCTCTGACCTCCTCTTCCAGCTGGGGAAGCCATTATATGGGTGATTGGGTGCCCAGCTCTGGCCTGGCCTCAACTCAAGACACAGTGCAGACTCCTCCAAACTGGACAACACAGGCTTGAACACGCAGTACAAGGACAAGGCTCATAAAACAGTAGCTGCACAAGAAGCTGCAAGAGATCACAAGACAGTGTTGATGTGGAGGATACAGTCAGCCAACTGCAAACTTGTTTCCCCTTTCTGTTTATTGATTATACCTGGCATGTAGTCCACAGTGCAATTTCTTCAGCTGAAACAAGACACTGGGCAGACAAAAAGGGAAAATGGCTTTGTTGCACTTCATTATGAGTTCAAGTTTCCACAAAAATGAATCAATTCAACACAGTCACGATGACTTATGAAAAGAAAGTTGGCTTTGTTGGATTACAGAAATGCACCGTCACATCACGTTGCCACTAATACCAGACTGAAAGTTGTGATGTTGCCCATTTCCATATGATGGGAGAGGAAGTTGGTGGTGTTCACCAGTCTGAAACTGTATCATTGGTCGGGGTTTTTATAAATACCTAGTGTACGCCTTGATATAGCAACACAATCTGCTGCTTAACAATTGTGTGTTTTGAGGATCTGTAACAGATTTTAAAATGATATGGAGTTTTAATGCAATGAATTAAATACATTTTCTTAAATTCTATTGTGTACAAATCTCATAGACCAATGCCTCTTCAGACTGATGGCTAACTGTAAAATAGTGTCTGACTGCCTGTCAACACTGTGGATGTTCAGTGATCATGGAAAAGAGAGAGCAGTGTCCCATCAAATCTCTGAGTTGTACACTGACTTGAAACCTTGCTCTATCCGGTCTACATGCTTTCATCTCAGACTAAGACAACAGCAGATGTGTTGTTCTTATATCATCTGTAACACTTAGGAGGAGATATGTCCTGAGACTTAACTCTAATCCAGTTTAAGTACTTAACTTGAATTCATAAATTGGTCACACAGGTGTCCGTTTTATAACCACTGTGCAGCAGTACAGTGTAGCGGTAATTGAGCTCGATCTCATTTGTAAATGAAACACGTGAATTGTACAGTAATTCATACGGGCTCGGGCGTAAGCAGGGATTAGAGTGATGTTAAGTGTTTGCCAGGCGCCAGAGCTGCTCTAGGCACATTAGATGGCTGACTAAGTTGGCAAGAGGGCACCATGCCCATGCCAGGCCCCGTTAACAGTGGGTCGGCCCCCGGGAGGCACAACAATACAGATAATGATAATTCAGTCATCAAAACTGAGGGAGCTTGATTGCACACTTCACTGGGTTTAATGTCCATTGGGCAGCCTCCCAGAATGGTTTGGTTTGGCATTCAGATAAATATGTCCACTCCTGAATGCTTTTTCCCTTTTTGTATTGAGGGCTCAAGGAGAAAAGGTGAATTCAGATTAATAATTGCTAACGAGACACCTATCAATGTTAAGAGACGGGTTATTGTTTGGGTTATTTCTCTTTTTATTACAGGCTTTTATTTCCCATCCTCGCTCTCTCTTATTTATAGCTACAAAATGATAGAGGATGGAGGAGCATTTCCATTCCACAGCATGTCTGGTGCCCACATTTTTTCTTCTGATGTTCCCTCATCCTGGCCTTGAACATTTTATTCAGTAACCAGCCTACCAGTTTAATAAGTGCTAAGTGCTTTAACAGTATAGAGGAAGCCTTTTGTATGCAGTAAGCCTTCGTATCGAAACCTTCACACAATACAGGTGCAGCTAAACATAAATGCAAAATTGTCAAGAAAATGTCTGACCGTCACCCTCTTGGCTTGTATTTTGTGAAAAGTCCAGGCAAAAAATATATATTTGCAGCAGCCAGCTGTGTGGTAATACAGCTAGCTGACACAATCTTAAAGAGTTCTTGATAAAGCTTTTAAAAGCTGAGGCGGCAGTTGGGTGAAAAAAAATCTCACCACATTGCAAAGCGAGGCCATGTCTATTCATCAGAACTGTCACAGGCACTTAGGGCTCCTCTGAGTAGCGGACAGCTAACAGCGTGCCGACAGGGGGTGAGCACAGCGCGAAAGCTAACAACGACATCATCCACACTTTAGCTCAGGGCTATGGTGCACTGAGGGGTCAGCCATGTTAGGCTAAGTGAGCGCTCAGTGGCTAATAGGGTCTGTTCCATTTGATCATACAGCCAATCTAACCTGGGAAAGCTTGGCTGACTGAACCCTTTTCAGCAGGAGGTGCAGGATGAGGCAAGGGACAGCGTTGTTCAGGCTTTAATGTGCTTGCCATTTGAGTGCCGATGATCAAATCTGGTCATACTGTAAGAAGATTCTGAACAAAACCATGTTTTAAGTGTCAGTCTTAGTGAACATATGCTACCGAAGAACCAGAAAAAAGCAAATGGAGAATAAACCTGTGGAGCTTTCTGCCGTGCAACGTCTGAAATACAAAATTATTTCTCATCGGTGCCACACCAGGAATCAGTACATAAGCCTATTTACCAGGATGGCCTTGCGCTCCTGTCTGAATTACATTCCTGTAACAAAACAAAAAATCTGACGGCTTATGAATTTGAAATGCTCAGCCTTTACAAGTAACACGCAACAAAGCTTTAAATCTGCATGTGAACAAGGTTGCCTGTTGAAGAGGGATTCCAAAAATGTGCCAAAAGTGATTTCAAAGGTTCCTGAAGTTGAAGGATAGAAACAAAAAGGGAAAGAGAAACAGCAATCCCATCATCATACAGTGACGGAAAGTTGTAATGAGAAGGAGCATTATTCCAACAAATTAACAAATGAAAAAAGAAAAAGGGTGCGGAGCTTTATCGCTCAACAGTTTTGAATGTGACTGTTTGCCACTGAAGAAGAATTCACTTAATGAAGCATTCAGCTACAGCCCTCTATTGATCACCTCCTCTCATTTTAACTAAACTCATTAGGGGGAAAAAAAGCAGAGGTACCTGTCAATCTCCATACGTAGGGTTACATTAGGCTCGAAATGAAATGCATTACCACGGTAGTGCATGAAAGACATGTTTATCTTGTTTGTTTTTGTCTAAGTGTTTGCAGCGTGATCAATGCCACTAGTCCTCGGGGATAGCAGCTCCGCTAATTAGCAAAAGAAGAGCCAAACTCAATAGCAAGCTGTGTTTTTTTCTTCTTCTTTTTTTTTCCTTTTTTCCCAAAGAAGAGGAAAAATGTGCAGGAAATCTGAGTCATTTTTGGGCATCATTGGATGAAATATATCAGGCTGTATTTACAAAAGAACCGTGGTGCTGCTGACGAATCTGTGTGTAAGATCCACTGCTGATTACTGGCTTCCATACACAACTAGAGATTGTCTTTTCAGACACTAGTCAGGAAAGACTCCAATGAAAAGAAAAACAACAGGAGTGGAAGAGATGAAAGTTCAATATAGTTTTAATATACTCTAGGAAGCCAAAAGTCATATGATCACAAAGGATCAAGAATAGGAAACATTTTGTTGACCACCTTTGTTTAGAATATGACATGCACAGTATGTATTGCCTTGCTCATCCAATTAAAAAGCATGAAATATCCCCTGACCTGAAAACATTCACAATTAAGTCATAAAAAAACAAGAAATCCTGAGAAAGGTTTTATTCATGGGTCGAGCGTGGTTAGTAGTTGAATTGGAAATGAGAAACCTACACATGTGATGGGGAAAAAAATGAAGAGAAGACACACACTTAAAGTTGTCCCCCAGCATTTCCTTCCACTCACGTCCCCTTTGATTTGACAGGAAGATGTCACAACACTTTTGAACACACTCATACATACACACACACACACACACACACGTTTTTCCTTTCAAACCAGTTTCTGTACGGTAGATAAGAGGCAAAGCTACCTATCTTTCAACTAAAGCAAAGCTAAAAACACTGTGTACTGTATTATGCCTCTGGCTGTCCCATTCTGGCCCACTTTACTGTATCAATAACAAAGTAAAACCTTTAAATGAGAGAGATAAAGCGTTCCTCTGATATCATCATGATTACTATGTGCACATAACAGTAAAGAGGAGTGTTAGATGGCTTTAGATGTGGCTTGCTGTGGGGTGGGAAGGGGCAAGCTGAGGCATGCTGGGAGACTCCAGCACTTTCCTGTGTTAGTGGTGTAGATCAGAGGAGGAGAGGAGAAAGGGAAACCTGTGTTTTCACTGATTGATATTGCGATCTAACGAGCGAGGGATCTGTCAGTTGTAATTTTAGATGTTCAAAGATCCTCTGGAGAGGATGTGTTCAGAAAGGGAAAACAAAATACAGGTAAGGCTGTTCTTGCCTTATGTGTGAGTGTAGAAAAAATGAGTGACAACAGCATCCTGTCTATCAAATGTGAGGGAATAAACTCTGATCTGAAACGGTTTAAAAAAAGCTCTCAGTCCCTTTCCATCCAAAGCAGAACTGTCACTGTCAAAACTCAACGATATGCCACATAGTTAAACATTTTTTGGAGTTATTCTAAAGCTGAAATCTGTATCTTCTTTTCCTAGAATACGATTAATTCTTATTGTCTGCATGGTCACCTGTTGTCAGATACCAAGACCAGCACATTTACTTGCTTGTCTTTATGTTGCTATGCCCTTGAATGAGGCATTTAGCTTCACATTATTGCTATCCAGTGAGAACCTTGTATGTCCTACTGTGCTTCCACATGAGTTGAAAGATTTAATGGGTTTATACCTTTATTCAAATTCATATAAGCTAATAAAATGTATTCTGTCCAAGTCCTGTAGATACACTACGTCTGAACTGTTGTAACTGTGTGAATGTTAAAATTGAGTGTGTGTGCCCCACTTTTCACTGGAGACATTATAGTAAAAACACACAAAAACCCATTCACGCGCATTAAGCTGAAGACTTTTGCCTACCGTCTTGTTCTGTCTTGGTCAGCTCTACGAGTTTCTTCTGTTTCAGTGTGTCCACCACGTCTGCCAGGCTTCCTTTGCGGCGCTCTGGCGTCCCGAAGGCGAGGCCGGTCATTGGCTCCCCGCGATCCCTGGAACACTCCTCTGGCTTGGGTGGAGAGGTAGAGTTAGTCCGGTAGGAGTAGACTGAGCAGCCTTTACTGCTTTCATTGTCCTGGGAAGAGGCAGCAAATAAGAGAATCAAGGTTAAAACTGCTGGGAAATATCAGCACTGATGCAGGTTTGATTACTAATCTTTTGTATGTGATTGCCAAATGCACGCTGAGAACTTGTGCCCTTTCATTTGCTTATATTTTATTATTTCATTTGATTTAGAGCAGACAAATGCATCCCACAGCTCTTTATTTACTGTCTATGCTTACATTGTTATTTTGGATTTAGCTGATGCTTGCTTGGCTTTGCTTTATCTTGGCATTGGCTGGCTGGCGTGACATGGGGAAAGGTCAGTTCTAGGATCGCATTTTGCTACTGACAGAACGTGATGATTGCAGTACTTGATCTATATGTCATTGGGAGCCATGTGGTGTCACCACATTTCATTCCTTTAAGTTGGCTGCGTCTACTCTTGGTATCTCTTATTCTACTGTTAAACATACATGTCAGTGTACAGTATGTTGCAATTGAAGGTGGGTGGAGCCTTGCTTTGACGCAAGTCACTCCACATCTCTCTCCTCGGCTCCTGTCATCTCTCTGCTGTCACCTCTCCAATAAAAATATAAAATGTCCATCACAAAGGCGAGAAGTGACATGACCACAACACAGAAAAACAGTGAATCTCAGCGAAACAACACAGGCAGGCATCTGAGATTATTAAAAATAAAAACACTGATTTGTAGATTCATTTAAATGTACCATAAAATTTTGTTTTTCTTAATTCTTGAAAGCCTGGACTTCTGTCATTATTAGACTCAAAACTTTACAATATATAGTTCTAATTAGTACTGACATTTTATTTATTGTCTTGGAAGAATATGGAATCACAGTCAGAGGAAAAAGTTTTCCAAAGTTTTAACTGGCACAGTTATCACCAGCTTGGCTCTTGCTCTACATTTATAGACAGTTGTATGTAGTAGGAGTAACTAAATTGATAATGAATGCAGAGTAGAGCACTGATGTATGCTGTAGTTTGGACAAATGCCTGTAAATATGAAGTAACTAAACATTAAAGCAAGTCATTTTTTCCCTACAATTTAGATTAGTTCCTGTTTCAATGAAGGTGACGCAAAGCTGGTGACTTAAAACTTGTTGATAAGACCAGAGTGTTTCAGTCCCACTGCCGTTTGCTCTGCTGGGTTATGAGTTGAGGCACAAGGAATCTATATTTACCAAGAAGATAAGCCTTTCAAGACGACCACATTGTCCCACACAACAGACACTTCAGCACAGGTGTTCTAACACCGGGGCTATTTCTGGACACTTTCTCCTCCCCTTACAGAGTGGGGGGATCTCCAAGAACTTTAGGAGGCTTATGTTTCAAAGACAAGGGGCTTTGGCTAACAGCGGGATCTTAAGACGCCCTTGAAATGGCTCCAGGAGGCCCTGTTGTGCACTTTGTCTTTAAGCGGAAGATGCCTCTGTAATGAGGATTAGGAGATAGTGTGTCACTCATGGATTGTTAAGGTGTGTTTTTTCAGGTCCGCGCATAACGCTGCCCGAGAGTTATACAAGCAACGTGGTGCAGGCAGGAAGGCCTGATAGTCAGATCATATTATAAACCAAAAGGTCACACATTCAGTCTCTGCAGCAGACAATGCATGTCCATGACTAACCCTGTGATGTTGTAAATTGTCCTTGAGCAAGGCACTGAACCCTGATCTGGTCACTTACTAGATGTCACTCTGGATACAAAGGCATTATGCTTAAATGTAAAAGTGAAAAATTTGACTAGGCATATCAAAAGCTTGGGTCAATTTATGATCTATCTGATCCCAAAATCTTTTCAAAAATGTGTTATACACTAAGGAGGATGATGTAAGAGAAATCTGAAAAAAAAAACATCAATTGTATTTTCTTTTAAAGTTGCCCTTCACTTGTTGGCCAATGAATTCTAAACTTGTCCAACAAATATTTGTTTTAAATCCTCACTGTTGGAAGCTGATGACAAGATGAAGAAAAGTAGGATGGTGATTCATCTTTTCTGTCCTCAGCTTGTCCTTCTTCCAAATTAGTGTTTTATTGATTTGATGCTATTTTGTTTGCTGTTACCACTTTACCCTCTTGCTAACTTTCTGGAGCCAACACTTTCCAACCAGTGGCCAAATCTTTTCTCATTTTATTTCTTTTTTCAAATTCAGAAGACACGAAAAAATCACTACTTCGTAGGTTCCTATCAGTCTCCTGTGGTTACCCATGGGGAGAGTAGTCATATTCAGGAGGGTATACAGTATGTGACAACTTAACAAAAAAATGTATTCAGGATTTGAATACTCAAAGGCCACGTTGAACCCTGACACTGATGCCAAGTTTTCAGATAATTGAATTAATATTTAATTGCCTTTAAAGATCTTATTATACACTGAGAATGGTTAAATATAATTGAGCTATAAGCTCAAAATAACAAACAAAATATAATTATGTTTCAGTAAAAATCAGTCAATCCAAAATTCAAATTATTTAAAAAACATGAACAGTACTTTTGTCTGGGAAATGTTAAATGTATTCTGCTACAACACTGATACCCGAGGAAACTTTATTCTCAGAACTTTCCACTTTCCTCAGAGGCTGAAGTCAAATACGCCTCCTCCATTAGGGACCAACAGAACCTGAAGCCAAGTAAGTAACACCTCAACACACACATACACATTCTCACACACGCATGAAAACAGGCTGTGGAGATGAGAAGAACCAAGGGGTATAACTCTCCAGAGGAGAACCCTCACTGGGCTGCCTACAGCACTGCCTGCAGCACACAGACCAGAGAAGACCACTGGTGTGTGTGAGTGTGTGTGTTTGTGTGTACATGTGTGTGGTGTGTGTGAGTGTGTGTGTGTGTGTGTACACATGCTTCCACGTGTGTGCGTGCATTCAATTGTGCACAATTATCATTATGCATGAGAATTTGCACACCCTGTGAACTCCTGCATGTATTTCATGAGAGTTTTATGAGTCGTGTGCCCTGAGTGTGTACACTGTGTACACACACTAACCACATTTGTTTTATAGATTTGAGTTATAGCAACATATCTCAAGATAAGATATGGTCAATTTCTCAGCTCTGTGCGTAATTCACATCTCACCATCGCAGCAGGCACCATGTTCTCCCACTCCGCATCCATCAGCTTCTCTCTGATTGGATGCAGCTCGTCCGGGTGGGGTTGGTCGTGCGAGGAGGGCGACGGTGTCTCCTTTGGGCCCTCTCGCTTGTTGTTGGCCCAGGGCGCATTGTCCTGACCTATCGCTTCCTCTTCCTCAGATGGTGGGTGGTAGGGAGGCGTTGCTTGCATGGAAGACATCATTCTGTGAAGGAAAAGAGGAGAAGGTTTTCATTTTGTGGCCACAGTATTAACCGGTGAATTACGATACATCATTGTAGGCTAGTTTAGGTAGAGGAGAGGAGAGGAGAGGAGAGAACTTCAACACACTCTTGTCAGCCATGATTACTATATTTATTGTAGGTATGCTTCTTAATTTGCTCAGATGTGTGTTAGTGCCTGTGCTAATTCTACTGTTTAAGTAATTTTTTATTGATTGTATTAGTGCTAGAACTTCAGAAAAGTACACTAAAATGTTACCATTTTAACATTTATTTATTATTACTATTGAACATTTTCTAAGACTAGAAATAGTTTTTTCTACATATAGTTGCTTATGTTTTAAAAAGTGCCTTCATGCCATTTCTAGTCTATAACTGGATGGACAGATTTTTTTCTACCTATCATTTTTTTCAAATATCAAGCATCATATCTATATGATGCTTCATAAATTGTGGCCCATAATGTGCAGTGTTTGAAGAGTTGTTCTTAACTGTTTCCATAGCTGCAGTTGGGTTAATGTAGATCAGCAATCAATATAATGCTCCCAAAAACTGTGGGGTGCTACTTTGAGCATGTTAAGAAATCTAAAAATTTTGTCCACCGCTGACTGCATATTGAAGCCACAAAACAGCCGTTGGAGATTTCAGAACCATGCATTTGAATAGCTAATTCAGAACCACAACATTATTTAAAATGCAGACGCATGAATGCTAAAGATGTAATTACAGCTCACTCACACACGAGCAATTTAAAGTACATCATCGTATTTTTGGCATTTATCGGACGCACTCATTCTGAGCGACTTATAATGACTGCAACGCATTCGTGCTGAATGTTCCTCTCACACACACACACATACATGCACATAAAGCGCATACGGCCATGGGGATAATCTATTAATCTATTAAGCAGCATCAAGGCCTCTCATCACCTCAGAGCTGTTAAAAAAGCAGACGCTGTGCTACTGAATTTCAGTGGAAAAATCTTTCTTTTTTCTAATGTAAGCCCCAGGCTGGGAGAGTCATTAGGCTAATACATCATTTACTGTGATTACTTCCCTTTGTTGTACTATAGTTATGAGGACTTTCATTGACCACATTTACTCCCTTAACCCTCCTCTCCTGTACCCTAATCTCAGCCCTAAATTTTTATTTCAAATCTAAACACAGGCACACTTTAAAGGATTTTCCACATCTTTCTGTCCTTATATGGCTAATTGCTCCTTGTAAGTAATAATACTCATACACAAACACACGCACACAATTCCATAGAAGCAAACACACACCCACACAAAATTGTTAGGTGACAACTGACAAAGCAAACTCCAGCAGAAAAAGCATCGGACTGTTATGAATTGTTTTTGCTCTGTTTCCTGAAAACAGTTCCCCCCACTTCGCACACCAGTCACACACGAGCACACACAACTTCAGTGAAGTAAAACAGATTGCTACTTCAGTGTTAGCGCTCAGTAAATCACAGCAGGCTGTCCATCTCTGAAATATGCAGCCTCCTGGGTGCCCTTAAACGTAAATCTGACCCTCAGTCAAATGTCAGAAGGGAAAGAGCGGGGCTGCAGAGTGCATGTGTGGGGAGGCAGCAAAAGGTGAAAACACATGATTTACAGGGGGAGTTGATAAAGAGTAAGATAACAGACTGAAGCCAAATGTCAGTGTGAGATAGACTGGAAGAAAAAAAGATGAATAGAAGGAGAAAATGAGTAAAAAACATGAATAAAGAGGGAAAAAGTGTATGTAAGCAATGGATCCAAACTGTGTGTGTCGTGTGAAAGAGCATCCATGTGGGTCTGAATGTTGTGAAGTGACTCTGAGAGTCATGACGTTCTGTGCATGTCGTCAGCAGTGACTCTGTTGTGCAGGTAGAATCGGAGGAGGGCTGGGTAGTGTCATGGCCTGAAAACTGAGACCCACTCAACTCTGACCTGAAGATGCTGGAGAACCATTAATAGTACACCATCGATACAACATCACTTTCTACTGTGGATTGGAAACCAACCACAGTACTAATTTTACCAAACCTAAATCCAAGACTTTTCTCTCATTCATGCATTTTCAGTCTTTCTGTCTCACGTCATCTTTACAGGGTCTCTGGATTGCTGGGATTCTGACCTTTGCATGCTGTACTGCTATTATTATATTGTAATATTTTATTGTATTTTAAGATTATTCTACCCTTACCTCACTGTTGGTCGTGCTGAGAGCACAAGCTAAATACTTGAAGTTATAATCAGCATGTTTTATGTCAACAGTGGATCACATGAATGCGTGTATGTGAAAGGGTTAGCTCGTAAGGACAAACCCACAGATAATTTTCGCCCAACTCTGCAGATCCTCTCAGCTCTACAGAACATTTTAGCATCTTCTAGCAACTTGACTGTTTTGGTTCACTCTCACCACTCTCGTCAGCGTCATTGTCAGATGCAGGAGGCAGCGACTAGCTGGTGAAGAAAGTGGAACATTTAGCAGCTAAAGAGCCAGATGTTTCCGTCAAGGGTTGGTGTTCACCAGAAGCAGAGCTTAAAGTTTCAAAATTCAAGTAAAATCACCACCAAGACTGCGTCCCCTGGTAGACCTCTGCCAGTCTTGGCAATGATAACAAATGGTTACAGTCATTTCTCCTAAAGTCTAGGTGAAGTCTAAGTTTGACCTTGAAATAGTTTAAGCATGTTTTGTTTCAAAGCTTTTTTGGTAGTTTTTTTATTCATGTTTACAACTTGCCACTGATGCCGTGCTCCACCACAGTGTGATCTGACTGATTGGAATAGCGACAGGTCTCAGCCTGAGGTATCAGTTTCTCCAGACCTTCGTTGTTTTACACAGCAGTTTGAGTACATGAGATTATAAGACCCCAGACAACCAACAAACAGCAAATCACTAATCCATGATCAACTCCTGCAATCCACACTGGAGCGATGAGAGAGCGATGGGGAGCTGGGGAGGGAGAAGGCAGAGGAGAGCCTATATTTAGCTGGCAATATTGCTGGTGCTGTGTTTATGGGGGAGCTTCAGACTTAGTTTCTTGGAACTGGTGTCTCATATAGCCAGGAACGCCCAGCCTCATAACTCCCTGCCGCTGATATGGTTGGTTTGTTGGTAAGCATGCCACAAGGCCTTTTGTGATTGGTTGGGGCAGGAAAACAGTATACTTCATGCACTTGTCATCAGGCAAAGAATCACATTACTACTGTTTGGATGACTCCATTGTTTAACTAACATGGCAAATGTTAAGCTCTATCACTTCACTGCTGTGGAATGAGTTTAGGAGCTACGCTAGTTTTTTGTCACATGACTTGTTGGGGTTAGGATGAATGGTGAGGATTTGTTTTCAGTACAGCAAACACGTATTTTTTGGTGAAACTGTTGATCTTTTTTGCACACTTTAACCAAATTACAGCTGATTATAAAATGAATTCTACAGCTGTTCACATATTTGTTGCTACTTTCAAAAGTTTTTTTCACATTTTTGAGGTAATGCAAATAAACACTACTGCTAATGATTTGGGAACATATATTATGTAAAAAAAACAAAACATGACTTTTCCTATTCAGACTGGGAGTTTAAACTGCCTTTAGTGGTTAAACGAGGTTCCCTTTGAAGCTGTTAAAGGTGATAACACTGCACTTAAAAAAAATATGCACGGGCATTATAAGAAAACAAGCATTTATTTGTCTTAATTTCTGAAAAATGAAAAACATTTTGGGGATGTGGGGTTTTCTTCTGGCCACAGCCCTTGTGCCTGACTACATCAGGTCCTTCCCTATTGAGACGTAGGACGAAATTGAGTGATTATAGCTGAAGGAGCAACCTTCTCCCAACGAGACCAAGAAAAGAATGAGTTTGGCTATGTGGAGTCACTCTCAGGAAACAGTAATATGACGATAATGTTATACTGATAGCTGAAAAACAAATTCATTTTTCACACACATCGCCTTGAGGCTCTCCGAAAGCCTTTTCATATTGTCAGACATCTAGAAAAACATCAACTCCTTCCCCTGAAAGCAATTCTCCTGTCTAGGATATTTCTTGAAAAGTGATACTGGTGAGATTGCCTGCTTGAAAACTAAACAGAGCACACACTGTTGAGTAGAGAGTTTTAATTTTTCATCCTCGTGCATTTTAGAGTCTTTTATGAGCGTGAAGTCAGGTTGGGAAGATCATCCCACAAGTAGGGTTAACATCTCAGAATCACACTAGTACATGCTGTATACCCAGTGTAATTAATAATCACAATGAAGGTATGCTCAGCAATGTTACTGCTCTCTTTGAGTATTTTGGTGTAAGTTCCCCTCCCTCCTTTGTTGCCTATGGAAATTCTTATAGCCTTTAGCTCAGAGACACATTCAACAAACAAACTGTTGCTGGTGGACAGTTAGCTAAGTCCCCCTTCTAAAACGTGGACAGTAACTTAGAATCCCTTTGTGAGTGGAAGAAAAACGAAAACCGGGGTCGGAATTTGGCAGGAAAGCGTTGTTCAGATCTGGCCTGGAACCTGGCGACTTGGCAGAAACAATCAGGCATTGTGGAGCGTGGACGGAGAGGGACCTGTGACAGATGAGAGCGGGAGAGAGAGGGCCCCCTCTTAGAAAAACAGTACACAAAGCACCATTCACAACCCAGGTCCCTTCTGCCACTTGTGGAGCGAGAGAAGGGTTCCGACAAAGGCCTTCGACTCGACCAATTGGGTGTAAAATCTCCAGCCGTCCCAGCTGGATAAAACTGAGGAAGTGGGAAATACCAAAGAGAAAGAGAGACGGAGAATAAGAGGAGAGAAAAAACAGGGGAGAAAGAAAACTGAGGACTTTCCTTGGAATTGTTTGTCTGTTGGACAGTCCCAACAAGAAAATACGGTGGAAGAAAAACAAAGGGAATGTCTAATGGAAAAACAGAGGGTTCCTCTGTATTAGCACCCAGAGACTGTAGCAATGCAAGCTAAATCACTGGAAAGATGACATTATTGGTGGTATCTAGCATTTAACAACAACTGCCACTCTGTTCCCTTGATCAAGGCACTGAAAGGATAATTAGTAAGTATGGCAGGTCAACAGGTCTGTAAACTGTGATGGATGTTTACAATGGATAGTTTGGGTCATAATTTTACAATTAGCCCCCGTTTTCTTTCCCAGATAAGTGTGGCTAATTGGCAGGGGTTTGTTTAAAACCTGTATGATCATCCTATTGAAATATTGAGAGATCTCAGCTATTGCTGTTTTGAGCACAATGCTATCATGACCAACTGAAATGACGATCAAACAATAAGGTTGTTATAAATTGGAATTATCCTTTAAAGGGATACTCCACTGACTTCGTGTTGCACTTCCATGAAGCTGAGGAACTCAGATTTTTAAAAAGAAGGTCAAAATGGAAGCACCAGAGGCCGAAATATCCTGACTGGAAGTCTCGAATGGGTCAAGCTTAAAAAATGATGGATCCTACACTTCCCATTATGCAACTTCATAGCGTCTATCATTAGACCCCCTGCCTCCTAAATGGACACCTCTTTCAAACCTAATTGCTGCAGTGAAGTTGTTTGGTGGCCATCAGTAAAAGTGTGTGGTATTCTGGGCAACTCCCAGGTGTGAATGAGTAGCAGGGCGTTGCTAAAAAGAACATGTGTGCTCAGTTACTTTCCCTGGATAAATAAATGAAAAAAAAAAAAGCGCTTGAAGAGAATTGGCCTTATATGAGAACAGCTCTCCCAGCTCCTAAATCTTGGGTCTGTCTGGACTCTCATTAGATCATCGCAGTGCGCTGCAAACAGAGGGCACTGTCATAGGTCAGACATGTGGAATGTGAACACACACACACTTCACTGTTTTCTCCCAGAGATTCCCTTGTCCCAGGGCTCTTGCCCAAAATAGAAACGTTCAATAGCAACACCAGTTACCCCCAAACCAGCCCATTTCGTCACTGCCTTAATAGCAAGAAAAGCAGTTTTGTTTTCTGAAATTCCAACCCATTAACATGGATTTCACTGAAAGATGCAGCTCTGTTGCCAACAGAGCCAACAAGTATAAGCTCTATTTCAGAGCTGTGGGTGCTTATCGCATGCGAATGCAGGTATTCTCTGACCTTTTCATGACTTAAGTGGAACAATGGAGGGAGGTAAGCAAAAGGCGGATGCTGTGCGCGATGGTCGGGTCAGAGCAGCGTGTACATCAATCAGCCGTCACAACCAAATTCTCAGGTAAACAGAAATCATTGTGTGACCATCAGTGTGTTACACTGAAGAGCTCTATGTATTTACCTCGTTAGAAAGTTTTTACAACCAGAAGGCACTCAGAGGGGATGGGCGGGGGCAGTATTCAGGCAGGGTACAGAGTGAAACTAAATTAACTCTTATTAGACTGAGTGATTTCATTCTAAAACAGTAAAAATATATTGCACAACAAAAACAACTAAATATGTGGTTGTCAGGCTGGCAAGTTCACAGACAGCAACAACATGTTTCATGTTTCAGAAATGATTGCCTTCCTGCCTTCTAGAGTTACATTTTATGTTTCCATCATCAGTACCATCAGTAGTTTGTTTGGCATAAACAGAATAACTATTGGGGCATTTGTATGAAACACTGACAGCCAGAGATTTGTCTACTGCAAGGCTACAGCTTTTGCTATAGGGTTCATATCAAGGTAAATATACTTTTAATATCTCTGGTTATTAAGGTCTTTGCAAGCAATGTTGCAAATTAATGAGAAAGTCTGCTTTATTGCAATACTGGATTTACCAGATTGCTACATCAGTGTGATGAAGTACCTTCACTTGTCCAGTATTTTTGCCTTGGTATTAGTCGTAAACTGACATTGCCATTTGATTATTTTATCTATAAACAGTTTTTCAATTTAATTCCAAAAAAATCTAAATATATGAAATGTATTTAAGTTACATATAGCATGATAGCAATTCTAATCCATTTCACCCACCCCTAACAGTCATCATCACTGACCAGACAATGAAAAGAACTTAAGATCAGAGAAAAAAGATATCATAGTGCTGCCCATACTGTTTGACTGACACGTGATGTGTGGGAGGTTCAGTGCACACACCATACCAATACAAACATGTTAGTGAGTAGGTCAGTGGTACAGCCACATTGCACTATACCCCACAGGAAGATGGCAGTGAAGAATGGTGGTTATTAGTTGGTTGGTTATTGGCTGGCCTATCCGATACACTGATATTCCATGGTGATCAGTTTGCTGATGTTGGCATCAGCCTGGCTCAGAACATCAGTTCAGAAAATCTCTATGGTTATATAAAAGGTGAAGCTGTTAGTAAATCAGACCCAATGGAAATCATTTGTCATATAGCAGATTTGTATCATTAAATGGGAATCTATTCTTCAAATTCATCAATGAAATACCAAATTTACTGTTTATTGGCATATGAAACACTATAAGAGATAAATTGACTTAATTAACATTTTATTACACAATACTTGAATAGTTCTAAATGTTTGTTTTTAATTAAATCTCTTCAAATATAAAATTGCCAAAACATATTCCCTATCCACTCCATGGAGGAAAATGTGGAGAGAAATTCACTTTATCCAGTGTCTACAGAGTATTTCAATACTCACAAACTTTGCAATTTAAGGATTTTGTCTCTCATCAGATGCACACCTGCAGCAAACACGGGGTTTGATGTCTCCATTAGTCCTGCCGATGGAAAATCTTAATCAAAGCCAATGATGGAACACTCAAAAAAAATTATGAATGCATTGCTTGTACAGTGGGCGTAAACACACACCACTTTGCCGGGTCTCTGTGTTCAGGGACCCGGACCAAAACCGCAGACCCCAAGAAATCCAGAAGTGGCCTTATTGACCAACACCCTCCCTTGTGCTTGTTATTTTTCCTGGCTCGCGAACACACCCCTAGCTAACACAAATACAGTACACATATACATTTATCTACTTCATGGCAACGATACAGAGTAAACCATTGAAGAAACCATTGAAGACCAAAGTCAACACTCGGTGGCTCAAAAGGACTGTTTGTCCGCTACCTCCCGCCCACGGTAGTTAGAAGACCTGGTCAGTGTGAATATTTTGTCTCTTAATCCTTAAAGTAGACCAAATTGTCCAGGTAGCTATGCTATCATATACACAGACAAATTCTGTCCATAAAACAGCAGATTTAATACAGTGCAAAAACCACCCCAAGACTTCTAGACTGCTGTTTGCCATATATACTAAACTGAACTACCTATAGCCTGCCTAACAGGCTCTCTATTTGCCAGAGGCCCAAAGATCTCTTTGGTATAAATCAGCAGTAAACATCATAAAATGATTTGACACCAGAGACTTGAAGTCTGCTAGAGAGGTTTCTAGTGAGTTAACAAAGGAGAGTTCTGATGGGTTTATGGACAGATGTATCTCTATAAACTCTTGACCCAGAGGTAGCATGTAGGTTGAAAACAGGCATGAAACAGAACCAGTAAGAATAGGAGAGGACCAAGACCAGGACCCTGAGGAACCCCACAAGTAACTGTTGATCTGCTAGAGGCAGACAAAACAATACCTAAACCAATCAGGAGCAGTTTCAAAATGGTACATCACTATGATATGAGCAAGGGTATAAAAGCCAGAAGGAAGTGATGTCAAAATATCTGTGTTAAGACAAATATAACTGATGACACTTAATAGTGCAATTTCTGTGCTAGGTATAGACCACCGCCAAATCTTGGCCAGAAATGTTTCTTAAGGAGGGACTGAACAACAGCTGAATTAAAAATGTAACCTCTGAGGATAGGGAGCCATTATAAACTAATAAATGTATTAGGTACTAAAATATTTTATAGGTAAGATATCTAAAGCAAGCTTTCATTGTGTTGACAATGATCTAAATGTCTGTGAACAGTAAAGGTCAATTTTTATGCATCGTCGTTCTTCGTTTAAATCTCTACACCGACACTCACTCTACTATCTTTCCCTCTATCATCTCTCTTTCTCCTCACCTCTTTTCACCTCTAATCTATATCAGCTTAAAGCGCATACAGCTTGCCATTTGACAAACACCTTACAGGAGGTAATGCGTTGTTTATCAGCAGGAGCTGATACAGCAGCAAACCACCACATGCCCTCTCACTTCAAGCCACTATCCTTATTATCCTACCAGTTACCTTTGGCCTCTTTGGGGACGAGCATAATGCCACTGTGATGCGCAAATAAGCTCGTTACACAAGTACCTTGTTGTTCTTTGACCTCTCCATATAGTTGACAGAAGCTGTAAACAAGAGGAAATCCAATTATCTTAAGAATATAGAAGAAACTATGGATGCGCTTTTTCCAAGGAAGAAAGACATTAACTGTTTTTTATATCATCCAGTATATAAAAAGATTTCATATCTGTCCGAAAAGAAGATGCAACTGGATATTTTTATAAAGCACCCAAAGAAATGCAAATATGTTTACTGTGCTTTATGTCAAATAAATTAAGCAGATTAAGCAATCAAAGCGGGTTAATTTTCCAAAGGGTTAAGTTTCAAAAGTATCATTGGCAGTAAAGTCTATTTCAGGGTGACATCAACAGTAGAAAGTCATGATAGAAGCCCGTGGCAATACAACAGCTGCCCTCACACATTTTTCAGAGTGATTGCATTAGCCCTGAGGCTAGCAGCAAAAAAAGTGAGCTTCAATAAGTCATTACAGGACACAAGGGTCTCACCCCAGCTAAGAACAATCATCAGACATCCATATCTACTGTTTTTCAATCTTGTTAATCTACATATTTATAATTCAGTAAATGTTGAGCTGAGAGGACATGATGGCTCAGAGGGACAAAATCTCTCTAAAACACAAAAGTGGAGAACAATTATGTTAAATATTAATTAGTTTCAGTTGTTGATTTGGCGACACAGACAATAAAAAGCAAAGGCATCATAGACCACACTTATGTTCTCAATTAGAATAAAAAACCCTGCAATCCTAAAGAACAACAATTTCTTGGTGGCACTGGTGCAGAGATATAATGGCAGTAGATACTCAGATATGGTGGACTACAAGGCCCTGCAAAGGACCAGAAAAACCGAATTAACAAATACACACCTTATATTTTAGCAAATTCAAATGAATGGTATATTTGTGAACCACATTTACGAACAGATTTGAATGTTAGATTGTATCCTCATAATGGAAAAACAAAATAATTTAAAACGTTGCTGTAAACAAAAGAATTAGAATCAAACAAGGAGCTCTAGAGTGTAACATCATCTGCAGGAGCATCCAAACAGGTGGCTTTTAGAGCGCCCAGGAGGCGCGAAAGCCTGCTAATCCCAGATTAGGACTGACAAGTCGTTTCACTGGATGCCCCCATTGTAATCCCAGTTGCCTCTCTATCCCCTGACAATGAGCTTTGTTCCCTATCTGAGAAAGAGCTTTTAGGATTTCCTCAGCTTTGTTGGCATGAAATGGCTGCATTATTCAAAGGCATGCTACTTTCGGTCAGTCGAAAAAACAACATATTTTTATTCAATTATTGACCAGCCTGAATGTGTAATGTGTACAGATGGTTCTAACAAGTCATCTGTGCTCAGAACACAGGGTTTAATTTCTACTGATTTTGGCAGTATATAACTCATGTCACATATACAGACATGTCAAGAGTGGAGATGTACAGGAATGTAATTACATTTTTTAACACATCAGTCTTATTTATCCATGTGGTTTTACAGTGAGTGCAACTCTTTAACATATAACATTAAGTTCAACTCATGGTATAAAATTATCTTTGCATAATTTTCCATGCATAATTGTCATGAATTTTATATCCTTTTATAACATATAAGTTACAGTACATATGTAACTAGTGTATCATTGAACTTTAAGTCCCTTGGGTACCATGAAGTCATTCAGATTTGGCTCCAGAGACAGTTGAATTTCTACTGCTGCCCTTTTGACAAATTTAACTTAATCAAATGTATCTTAATTCAATCCTGCTTTGCTAAATGATGAGTGCTGTATGTGGGCAATTTTGACTTTTTTCAATTTCAACATTATTTTTTTAAGACAAATGACCCAAGAACAGACAACAAAAAGAACTTAACTGAAAAAGGGCCAATAAAAAACATAACAAATCAGAGCTCTGATTATTGTAACCTACAGTTTCTAAAACATCAAAGAATACAAAACGCTTCAGTCTCTTATCTTCTGTATGCTGTCAGGCCTGATTCTGGTACTGATGATGTATGCTGTAATGTAATTTAAGTTTCATTTATTGTTGAACTTCCTTTCATCAACTGTGGACGAGAAAGTCTAATAAAACCCCCAAGATGTGAGACATGAATTGAAGTTACACAATAGGTTTTTTTCATCTACAGGACAAGACTTGAAAGCGGTGTAAAGGGATATAGAGGAGAAGTGAGAGAGGTAATGCTGAACCAGCAGTGGAGCACCATAAAAACTTCTTCTCCTCTCCAGGAGCAGTTGTCTTGTTTGGTGGTTGGAGGCATGTCAGTGTCCCCCGGCATGCCGAGCTGTCACAATCCAGGCTAATCCTTTCCACGGTGTGTCCCCTGGTCTGGCTGAAGCCACTCATTACTGAGTGTACGTGAGTGTGTTGAGCTGTATATGTGTATTATGGGAAACAGGCTGTGTGAATTGAAACCGTTATGTGAGAGTCAATAAGATATACATGGATGAGTGGCCTATATACAATAAACACATGTAGGGCAGAAATGTTGAAGAGGCAGTTCTGTGGCCAGTTCATACTAGCAGAGAAAAAAAGGCGAGGAAAGTGAATAAGTCACGCTCTACCTTTTTCTGGAATATGAACATAAGCAAGAGTATGTAAAAACACAAGTACAAGTACTCATGCACGCAGTCACATTCTTGAGTGTAGAGAGGTGTGAGTGTGTGCTGCATGGTTAGAGCCTCTCTATACTGCACAAGGTATCCATTGTCCTTTACCGGCACACAGCGAATATACATTGTTCACGGCGCACAAGGCCTCACTTCAAACCACGTAGGGTGTTAATCTAACCAATCACAGCAGCCGTTATTCACACGGACTTAAGCCCTTGAATCAGGGCAAATATTTAAGACTCAGGTGGGGTTGTTCAGTCCAACATGACTGACGTCAAGCATGGAAAGTCTGGCAGGCAATAAACTTTTCATATCAATACATTTCTATTTTGCTGCTCAGTTTCATCAATTTAAACAACACAGTAGCATTTAAAACAGTAGTGATTCTATTGTACAGGCGGTTCATAAAAGCTTTTACATTTGCTGTTCTGAAGGGCCGATGTTGATAGGTCTTTAATGAGAAAAATGTTCTGGCACAGAAGCAATGTGCCGCATGTTTTCAGTTAGCCTGGAATAAATAGGAGAAGAATTGTATAGCGATAGCAACAAAAACAGAGCACCACAAACAGAAACTGAAACATCAACAACAAAAAATCCACAGAAACGCACGTCACAGTACTGCTTCCAGTGAAAAAGCAAAATCACCAAAGGCAATAAATGACAAATTTGGAAAAAGAAACTGGAACGGGTAGATGAGTACTTTAAGTGAATGTATAAATATCCCCTCTCTTTCTCTCTGTTGTTGGTTTGACTGTGAGTACAACGGTTACTTGTCCAGCTGTTCTGATTTTTATCGCATTAAGTTTCATATCTTGACAAACCTCTCATGAGACTCACGCAAGAATTTCACAGTTGCTGGAAGAGAGCCGCGTTTTTAATAAAGCTGCGTTTCTTTTTTTGCCTGGTGCTCCGCTGGACGAGGATACTCTCGTCTTCTGACTGCTCTCTCTCTCTCTCTCTCTCTCTCTTTTCAGCCATTTCTCTCTCCATCGCAGCAGTGGGCTTGCAGGCTGTAAATCACAATTAGGGGGTTCATTAGATATGGCTGATTTATTAAGACCCAGGGTTTGTCTCTGGGCCTTTCAGCCATATATTAGCTGACTACAAGATCTCATACATAGTTATGAGACATGCTGTTTACTGTATGGCTTATAGGGTCATATGCCAATAGACATTAATTATTGAGTAAGACTCCATAGGTTAAATTAATAGCATCCACGTGATAAATCATTTGCATTTGTATATTTTTTCTTCAGCGATGCCTGTACGCAGCACTTTTGACTGCATATCTAAACGCGTATCTTTCAATAACGACAAATTGGCAACAGCATCAAAAATCTGTCTCTATTATCAGCGAGTGATCCAGCATTTGAAAGGGAGCCAAGCATTTTGGAGCCTCATCCAAAGGCTTTAACAAACATACTCCGAAGCTGCTTGCCCTCTTGAACGCACACATAAATTTGGCATGTGTTCATATCACAGTTACTTCAGTCTTAAGTGTTCCTGGCTCATATAATACAGCATTGTTTTCCCTGTAAATCAAGTGCATTTATCGCACTGTATATCAGCTACTATCAACAATCGCCTCTAGACACAGGACCCAGATAAGGTGGTGTATATACTCTTTCATGTGAGTGTGCTAAACAGTATGTGTACAAATACCCACATTTCTGACCTGCTATTCCTGTTCTGCCAAAGCTGAATAAAGTACATTAACATCAGAAATGCACAGCAAAAACACCCTGAAACCGCAATCAGCAGCTTTTGATTTCCAAAACGCCCCTTCACGAACTGGGCCTGCATCCAAAATCATTTGTTTCTTTCTCTGCCTTTATGTCTTTCTCTCCAACATACCAGCATGCCTGCTCATCCCCTGGCACCTTATGGGCCAGATCACTGAACCTCAAGGGGAACTATAGAAATAGTTCTGGATTAGTTACAGCTTGAACAGGTGAGCTCTGACTTGTTCAGGCCTATTTATGGTGAGTGTGAAATCCTATTGTTAAGAATAGAGGAGGGTTTACAGACACAGGGTAGATGGGAAGAAGAGATAGAGAGAGTCTTGTCTCAGTCAAAACCCTTCCTGTTTTTAATCTAGACACTGATCTGGTCGGAGGAGAGATCAATTAGACCAAGTCTAATAACATATATGTCTGTAAGGTGACATAAAGATAAACATCCCATGCAAAATCTTTCTCAGGAGTGTGTTTTTGAAAAGAGGAAGAACTAAGGAACTAAAAGATGTTGCTCTCATGTAAGCATTTTTCAGTTTATACTATGATGTCCTAACTTTTTATTAGCCTTTGGTCAGAGACCTTTCTCAACTTACAAAGAAGCATGAACTATAACAGCCATAAACAGAATTTAAAACATGAACTAAAAAATGAATTGGTAAAAATCCAAATTTTGAAAGTTACAGGGTGAGATTAGGGCTGCACCTAACAATTATTTTCATTATCGATTTGTCCGCAAGTTATTTTCTCAAGTAGCCAATTAATCATTTGGTTCATAGAAAGCATTAAAAAAGCCCTTCAGCTTCTGAAAGTAGTTCAAAACCTGAAGATATTCATTTTAATATCATGGGGGACTAACAAAAAACAGAAAATATTCACATTTGAGAAGCTGGAATCTTGCTTATTAAATGATTTAAATGATTAATCAATTAATCAGAAATAGTTGCCAGTTATTTTCTGTCGACCGACTAATAATTTCTGCGTTAATTTACATGCAGTCAACTTCTCAGACAGGCACAGTAAGTGCATACAGCAGTGAACAGTAAGTGTAATTAAAGTTTTCAAGCTCAGGCGTGTATCCTCACACACACTTTCCTCTGACTGACTCTGGGTACATGACTAATTGACGGTGACAGAGAACAAAGGAGAAGATTACGGGATTGAGTGTGCGACACACAGCCGCAGGTCAGAAGGAGGTTTAGTCTCTAACTGTGATTATGGACAGACAGGTGTCACCAGAGGACACAGCCAGAGCTGACACCTCTGCACCCTTCTGGGCTGCTCATTCCCGTCCCAGTAGGTCAGGTCTGCATGGAGGAATGCATGATGTCCATGTACCTGCGTAAAATTCCAGGACATTTTAAAAAGCCTTGAATTTAAATCTATGGAAATAATTCTCATTTCTAAGCCTTTTCTAAAAAAAAAAGTTAGTGTCTCAACAAGTAAAATGTTAATTCATGGTATGAGTTACTGCTCAATTGTCCACTTGTTATCTTGTGAGCCTTGAGAAACATTGTGTCATTAGTTTAAGTTGTCCAGCCTCATCAGCGTAGCCTCTAATTGCTCGACGGCTCGGTTGATTTTGAAGCTAACCAGGAGCGATGTCATCCATCCGCTCTCCCTACAATGGGGCTCATTGGATTAAGTTCGAGCAGGCTTTGTTAAAAGCTGGTGCAAATCTAATCAAGGAAGAGACCTCGATTATGCTAGCATGTACTTAAACGATCAGATCACTAAAAATGGAGGAGGGGGTTGGCCAGTGTAGGAATGCAATCAGCAGCCATTAAGGCCAGTTAATTTTGGCTGATGGCAGCTTTAAAATGAGATGCAGGATTTTTACTGTAATGAGAATACTGTAATTATGAGGATGTGATGTTGGTGTTTGGTAGTGAGCTGCATTCAGGGTCAGTAAAATCGTGTTCACAAATGGGAAGCTGCCACAAGTCTCTCAGAAACAGGTGTTAGCATTGCAGCAGAAACGCTGCAGAAGTGGTGTATTGTGTCCTGACCGTTTTTCTTTCTACCTATACCGTCAACACTGCATTCAAACACAAGCTATTTAAAACCCTCTGTTGTTAACGAAGTGTTGAAGGAAGCCAAACAGCAGACAATAACAGCTACAGCATGTTACAGAATGTACAAAAGGTGAAGAAGTATATTGTTTGGAGAGAATAATATGCTGGATCACCATGATCTGAAGACCAGGTGGCTCCCCTGTAGCCCGGAGCACAACAGCTGAGATTGACCCTGACCTCTGACCTCCATGACCCATGACAGTTAAAACAGGAAGCAATTATCCTGTCAGCGAGTCTGGTGGCGTTCCTCAACAGGGGGCCAGAAGTCCAAGCAGATAACAGTTGTCACCAGAGAAATGAGAAAAAAGACGAGAGCACATACACGTGGAGAGACTGCAAGTGTAGTTGAATGTGCACACATGCAGATACACGCAAGATGGGTTTCTGTCCAACTTTTTTATTGCCAATTGTGAAAGCTGAGTGGAAACTTTTTTAGAATCATAAAAAACATTTTACATTTGGTTCATATCTATGAAGAAATTCTTAAATAGCAACTGAAGCATACTGAATGAATAATGTAAGAGTATCTTCATTTCACAACAGTTTGGATTTGGACATCCGGATATGTTGAAATGTTGTTGTTAAAATTGTTGTAAAAATGTTGTTCAAGTGAACAGATTTTGTACTGATAAATTCTTGAAACATTTCTAATTGTTTCTGCAGATTTGATGTCTGGCATTCAGAAAGACTTATTTGCTAATGGATGTGAATCAAAATTACAGCTTTTCAAATTATGGTCAAATATTGTGTTTTGTGTTTTACATTTTGTTTAAAGCACAGAACAAAACAAAAAGTCCCATGTCACTGTAAGAAAAAATTCAGGAAACACATTTACTCTCATGTCACCTCGACATTTTCCCCGTCCTCCTGCAAATTCAGTCTTGCCAATTCCCTGTGTAATACAGTTCCCTCCACTGCCAACTCCTTTGCTTGGCCTGGGGTGTGTGTGTGTGTGTCATGTGCTTTTTCTGACGCATCGGCACCAGCACCGAAGTCGCCAGCCATTTCTTTTCATCCGAAGGTTCAGCCAAAAATTGTCGCGTGGGAAGTTGGTTTTATGTCCTGTTAACAGAACACTGGAGGTATAAAGGGAATACTGGCCTGTTAGGCAGAGGAGGGAAACTGATGAACACATGCCTGACCTCAGGATGTCTCAATCATCTTGATAATCTGGTTTATTACATTTGTCCATACATCAACCACTATTGCACATCAAGTCAAGTAGATGTTTCAGAGATGTCACCTCTTGATGGTAGAATAAATCCAGCTTTAGTATTTACACCACCGGAGTGTAATGTTTTTGGAAGTTTGATCTTATCCAGGCATCTCGGGACATTCCCCCGTCCTGTCTTCCCACCTGCCAACACTGTCCACTGTTTTTACTCTACACCATCAGATCGCACATTTCACCCTCGAAGTCACTGACAACATAATTCCCTAAAATTAAAATTTCCTCTTACTAAAATGGTTGCTGGTTGGAAAACAAGATCACCTGGGAAAATCTGTCCATAAAGGAATAATGATTTCTCCTCCCTCAACTGTTGAGGAGCCCCTCATCAAAGCACTCACAGATGCTGCAGTGGAGAAGACCAGCAGGCACCAGTTGATAACCAGTTGCACTGGCCACCTCCAAGTGGGTGTGAATGTGTGCAGTGGCCTCCATGTGAAGCAGGGTGTTGCTGAAAAGGAGCATGCATCCCCGTGGAGTACCCTTTCTCTGGATAAATCAAAGGTTAAAATATAGATCTATCCTCGGGCTGCTCTCCTCCTTCACCTCCCTCGTTTCTCACTCTGCCTCCTCATCTAGCCTGTGCATTACCTCATCAGAGGAGGATCTGCCTAAAGCCGCAGCGGTCACACAACAGACAAAAGCGCTCATCTCCAGGAAGCCGCTGCCGCTGCCTGTGGTTTTGGAGAGAGGAGAAGAGAGGGGAAAAAGTGACTCAGCCCCACGGCTCCTTTCTTCTCTCTGCCGACTTAGGGATAAACGGAGGGATAAAGCACAGGGGGAGATAATATTTAGAGCAGGCCCCATTTCAAGGGCAATAGAAGAGAGAAAGTGGGGTATGAGCTTGGGTGGTTTGGGAAGTAGCCACGAGGGTCGGTCTATACTGTTACTGGCAGAGGGCCTCGCACCGTGGATTAATGTGTAAGTGGGGAGGAACCACTGCTGGCCCGGCCCTGCCTTAAAGCCCCGGCCACTGCAGCTCCACGAGCCTCTTCAAAGCAAACCAGATGGGCCTCAGACGGGATGTTGATGAGGCATGAGTGTGCAAAACACAAACATGCATGCAAGCACAAACACAAATAAATTGACACAGACACAGCCTGGAAAACAACTAAATACATAACACACAAACATATGTACTTGTCCCACATGCGCTGGTGAGCTGGCACGCATGAACGAATGCGCTGACTTGAAGCGTGGCTGTGGCAGATCGCTGAAGTTCAGTTCTCTTTTCCCACCGCTAAATGTTCCTTACTGCAAACTTTCAAGGCATTCTGTCCACTCTAGACATACGTGGACTTGTCATATGTGTGGACAAATCAGATCAATTATCTAAATGTCCAAGCTCAAGAGGACATAATAGCTCACTGTTAACATAAGGTTAAGTACTGAGAAACTACACTAAATTTTGTTAGACGCTGCCCATTAGCAGCGCTGATTCGTCTTACACTGTAACGCAGTGAAGTTCACATACAAAGCTGAAGTAAAAAGCAGAGAAGGACATTGTTTTAGGAGAAGCCAAACAGGTAACCTCAGTGAGTTCATTAGCTCATTAGATCATTAGCTTACCACAAATCAACCCAATGGCTGCTTGCTGTCTGGTCACTTTTCTAACTCTTTGCAAATGACTGCCATTACAGTAACCATGTGTAACAACAACGCTCTGCAAATAGGCCTGTCATTAGGCATGAAGTGGATGAAATCTTTTCTCAGAGTCTTTCTCACTGCTACTTACAGCTGTATTTAAGACTTTTAGGTTCAGCATATACAGTATATTTCAGATGAAAATCCCTATATCTATAAATGCCATGCTAGAGTGACACAAATTTAAGGCTAAATGAGCTGTGATCTTATTCTCCTAATCTAGCACTACAGAGATTTTGGATACACAAATTAAAATCTGGATCTAGTTCTCCACGCTCTGAAGCTAAACACACTGTAACCAATATGAACGTGTTTCAAGACAGATTTTGTGAACTGTCCAGTGATATCAGATCATCTAAAACATTAGTCATAGACACACCCCAGTTCTTCTGATCAAAGCCATAAGACGCAGTATGCACAGTGTCAGTCAAGGCCTTGACTGACACTTGAAATCCTCCAATGCACAGCACCCTCTTCCTTCCAAAGTCTAATAAAACAGATAAATAAATTGTCGCTGTCACGACACGATCAGTACCCTATAAAGACTGTAATTTTGTTAGGAGGGTCCACTTGTCATCTTACCGCCATGTAATTAGATTTTAAAAGCAACTGCATGTTAAAAGACACAATAATGTGATTTCAAGATTCCAGATGAACTGATGAAATTAAGGGAGTTTGATGGAATTAAAAGTGGGCCTGAGTGGTCCGGTTTTCCCCAGTTGTGACACAATTCCTCTCTTCAAACGCAGTGCATTTAGGCAGAGGAAATTAGGCCTGTAGTAATTACTGTGATGTTTGCATTATTTTATTGCTGTTCAGTCATAAAATATTATCTTCCAAAGCATAAAGAAATCTGTCACCAGACATTACGCCAGTTAGTTGCTCTGGATCAGTGGTCCTCAACGTTTTTGACTTGTGAACCCTTAAAACCAAGCTATGTCTACTTGCAGCATCTTGTCACAGTTTGCATCAGTCAGCAATGTTATGACCCGATCGATTCTTCCTACTGAAGTTGTTATATTTGAATACTTTTTAGAGAAATGGAAAGGTCAAAAAAAAATCCAATAACTCTAATAAACTTAATAAAAAGGTTAAGATTTTTTTCTTTAAATCCAAAAAATAAAATTAATTTTGTGCAAGAGAAATATATTTTTTCTGCTTTCCTTTCTGGTTAATCCTAAGCGACCCCTCAGATTTATCTTGTGACCCCTTAATGGGGTCTCGACCCCCAGGGTGGGAACCATAACTCCTGATTGCGATACAAGACGATTTACACAAGCCATATATCAAGTCTTTGAAACTGAACCCCCCGATCAACCAGCAGGACACAGATTATTACCCACAAAAAAACAACACTGAAGCTTGTCTGTCCACTCTGCAAGCAAGTTGCCAGTCAAAGTCAAACAGGCCACTTGTTGACCTAGCAGTGACACAGCTCAAGGGCCACTAGAGAGGGCCTTAATAAGTATTCTTAAACAGCGGGATTAGCCAGATGGTCAGATCACTCTTTTCTCCAACCTCTCCCATCTGTGCATTTCATATGTCTCCCGACTCTGTTGAAACCATCGAGATCGGCCACTGCGACCTCACCAGCTTAATTTGGGCTAGTGTTACCTGCAGCACTATTTGACTCCAGATATAATCTTTATTGCTCACAGAGAGAAAGTCCATTAAAAGGCATACTGTAGGTCCCAGCGCTGAAAGGTTCCTGGAGTGATGCCTGTGAGAGTCTTTAAAAGACCCCTTTCTTCACCAAGTGAAAGCAGCTATTGAGGGTGCACAGGGCAGAATACTAACCGGAGTGGAGGTCTGCAGTTGCTGTGAAACAAATCAAAAGCGTTCTGTATGTGCCGATGGAGGGGAGAGAGGTAGTGGACATGCACAGAGTCAGCTACAGTTTTGCTTACATGGACTAACACACCCACACACACACACACACACACATACACACACATTAGACTTTGCGTGCTGCTCTGCTAACACAACCACCGGTGCAAAACGTGGTGTGTTCAAACACCAGCGAGAGTTGCTCAGTTCTACTTCGAGGAAACAATGATGTGTTCTCTATGAAAGATTCTTATCTGCCATTTGGTGGGGGCAGCCATCCAAAGTGCCAAACAGTGGCACGAAAGCAAACACAAGCTGGCAATGTTACAGTACAAGGAAATAAATAGCATTTGTATCAATCAATTAGGGCAACTTACAGAAACAAGAGACTTCAACTCCAACACCCTCTTCTCACTTATGGATGACTTTAAAATTCATGAACGTCACCTGAAAAAGAGGAAAACAGAAGAAAATTATTGTTACTATACGTTTGTGTAGTATGTTTATCATCATCACCATCAATTAAAGGGTGATTTCACCCAAACTACAAAAATGCATGTTTTGCCGCTTAAGTCACTAGTCGTATCTAGCCACACAGATAGCTTTGATTGATTTGTCCAGGTTGCAGAGATGTTGGTTTCTCAGATTCCTTCCTGCAACCCAATACCAGTAGGTGAAATCATTTCAATTTTACAGTAACAGTTTTCACTATAACTACATTCTACCAAAAAAATAGCAGGGACACCTTTTCAGGATAAAGATGTTGCTGTTGAATATTTCAAATGATGTGAGCACCAAAAACTAAATTCCATTGAAGTCTGTTGTATTGGGGTGGAGGCAGAAAAGTCAGAGGCAGATATCTTAAAGCCTGGGCAAGTAAAACTAAAACTATCTGCATGGCAATGGAGGTAAGGGAGAACATTTTTATTTGTAATTTGGGTGAACCAACCCTTTAAATGTGTGTTGCCATAGGAATCAGTATACATTTTAATGAACACTGACTCAATTCCTCACATCCCGACAACAAATTGAGGTTTGACAAAGTATGAAAATTTGAATCAGAAAGTGTTTTTGGAGCCCAGTGACTGCACTCTCGACCCACCTGAGGTCCCTCTGAAAGTGGATGTTCAAGACAGAACAGAGGTCCTGTGTGAAGTCCACAGCAGAGCCAACAGAGGATCAGTGTATTTCTCACACAGCACTTTCACTGCACAAACACCGGCACACACTCAGCCACGCAAAGTCTATCAAACGACAAACAGCGTGATTCTTGTACGCAGCTTTGAAGTCAAAAAATTGGCCGCAATCTGGCTTAACACAGTTAGCAATGCCTGATATTTTCTTTCAAAAATTTATTCCAATGAGTGCAGGAAAAAAAAAATCGCCCTCATCAGACGGACAGTGAGTCATTCCTGAGCTGCCTGCCTTAAACAGACCACTCTGAGAGCTAACCTGGGGTCAGTCTTATTATAGCCTCACACGCACACAAGTGCACACTACAAACAGCCATTTGCTAAACCGGGGGTCATAGAAAACAAATAATAACATCAAAGAGGTCAAACCGCCGATGGAGCGCTTTGAAGGTACCGTGATCAGGATGGGACCGCCCTGAGTGGGTCTTAATTGGGAGTGGGAGGCTGCTAATTAAAGAAAGAACCTGAACTGGATGAGGAGAGACTTAAAGAGAGAGACTGTGTTCACACAGACGGATAACAAAAAACACCACTGCAGCATTTCTCTGACACTATGCATCATGACAGCGGCTTAACACAGCATCTAAGTTGTACAAAGAGTGCAACACAAACGTGCCTTTGATTCTACAATTTGAGGCTAATTGAGAACAATGAAGAAAAAAGCAAACACTGGACATGAGTGATCTTTTATTCATGTCTTTAATCAACCAAATGATTCTCTCTTGGATGCATTTTTTCTCTCAGGGCACAATTAAGAGCAATTCTGACCAGAACAACTCAAAGGCTTGTACACTAAGAAGTTCTTGTGATAATAATAATGATAACAAATCATCGGCAAAAAACACACTTGTGTGAAACATCCCTGCAAACATTTCTGTAAGATGCAACTTGTTTCTTTCTCCTTTTTTTTGTAGAAGAAGAAGCAGTATTGCCCGACAAAAGTTGAAAAGCCAAGGACTCTAAAAGCCACCGTTTCAATCGAACGACTGCAAGTTGGAATCCCCTGAGCGCTGTTCACACTCTGCGGCTCTCGATGACCCGTCTGAACACGTTCCAGATGTCTGCAGAACCAGTTATTCCGTTTCCTCTCCTCTTTTTTTTTACCCCCCTCTCTTCCCTCCATTCCTCCGCTCCACACGCCCTGCCACTCATCTGCAGATGGCAGATCTGACACCTGGAGGATGCTGGGTAATCAGAGAGACAGCTGGCTGCCCAGTAGAGGAGAGTTGCCTCAAAACGTTACACACACACACACACACACACACACACATATTCAGCAACAATCTTGTGTGCAGGCATACACTTGCATTCAACATGCATGAATTCTGCACAAAAGCCCATGCGTTTCTGCAAACCCTGACATGTACATATATGTAAATACTGTATATATACTGTATTTGTAGAGTGCACTTCCACTTTGGTGATACGTGGAACTAGGGTGTGGCACAGAGTAGATGAGGATAACACAATCTTAAAATAATATGATGTTTTATCAGTTATTGTAACTAACTGTGTGCAGGAGTGGTACCATATTGCAGTCGCTGAGGGTGTGGCAGGGGAGTTCATGAATATAGATTTCAACACCTGCCCCTGT
Organism: Oplegnathus fasciatus; assembly: GCA_003416845.1. NCBI lineage: Eukaryota > Metazoa > Chordata > Actinopteri > Centrarchiformes > Oplegnathidae > Oplegnathus > Oplegnathus fasciatus. The sequence goes on along the minus strand of NTHP01000042.1, from coordinate 1,546,334 downwards.
AGATTTTCAAGCTCCTACATGTGCATATTAACCCTCTGAGAGCTGCAACATCCATACATATGAGGTTAAGACAACTTCTTTTTTATTTTCAAAACTGAGGTCTAAGAATTTTCCAAGCAGAGACAAAGAAATGTACAAAGTAGGGTCGGACGATAATTCAGCATTGTCATCTACTGGCTTTAATCATATGGTCACAGTATGATAATGTAGTGCTATTGTTTTACAAAATTCAGTTGTTTAAATGGATGATTCAGGCAAACTGTAATAGCAAAAAGTAAGATGGAAACATTCTTGTTTTACACATCTATGTGTTTTTTCTGATGTAAAACATGACTTTGAAACACAGTTCATTGAGTTCATTGTTATCAATTTATGCTATTTTGCAGGTGATATATAACATCTGGCAGCCTGTACATTCTATTTCATTATGTGATTTTGCAAAAATATTTGCCATATGAGAAACATTGATATCAAAAAAAGATTTGTACTGATATCATGATTTTAATTTCAGCCATAATACCTGGCCCTAGTACAAGGAGATTTCACAGACCTGAAGAGTAAGAAAGAGAGATTTTCTCCTGGAAGCAGATGAACTTCATCACTGAGTTACTGGTCACTGGAACCAGTCTGCACTCAAACAGACCCATATAAGCTGTATAAGCTATATACTCTCTCTTGTTGTCTACAAGCCCAATTCCTCCTTGTTTAAGTGTTGCTTTTGTTCTTTCTCCTTTGCATGCACACTCTCGCATACGCACATTGTATTTACTTTTTCTGTGTTTTTCCACCTCACTCTCTTGCTCAAACTCTCCCACACGCCCAGTCCTAACCATTGCTCTTCTCATCCACCTCTGAGGGGGAGCTGACATAGGAGACCCAGGCTATAAAGCCATTCCAGGCTCCTCCTGACAACTGCAGGAAGTAACAGCTACCTTTTTGGCCCACTGTCCAACAGCTGTAACATGGCACATGTTACCCTACCGTTGAGCCAGCGGCAAAAAAGCACCTGTCTTGAAAAGAAACTTGGGGCAGCAAAATAAACGGCGAGAGACTTGCTTTTGGCAAAAGCAAAGCTGTGACATCATAGCATTACAGATAGTAACAAGAGAGGTAAGAGATATAGTGCATGACAAGGAGATACACTGTATTATATTCAGAGCAGTGCCTGCACCTGCACAATGAATGCACGCATTCACGCAACAAAATATGCACAGTCCCAAATGTTGTCTTGTTGCAGCTGTCAATGCCACTTGTGCAGACGCGGACACACTGGAGTAAGAACAATGGAACTCTATGAGACAGAAGCTCTCTCAATGAGCTTAGCACCACATGAGGCTCTGTGCTGCCACTTCCATGTCTGCACCATAGGAAACGGAGATTAGGAAACTAATCATATGGGCAATTAAACCAGAATGAGGTTCACTTGACCCATAAATGATGAGCTTATAGCACACGTTGACTCTCAGAGGACCACTGACCATGTTGTACAGGCCACGTAATGTTTCTGTTGTTATTTCTCTGTGTTTTCTCTCGAGGGCTTCCTATCATAACAGAACTATTATTTTACTGCATTTCACACTTTGAAATGGTGACTGACAAACTTGAGACTTCTGAGGTGTCACACTAGATCTAGTGTTTTTCCCCAAAACTTGCACTTTGATCAGAGTTGCCAGATATCAATCCTCTTTCCTAAAAAGTATGTTCATATAATACTAATTTGCTTTGCCAAATATGTTTTGCTGTCTTGATTACAGTCGCCGGTAATGTTTTTTTCAATCCCTAATGTGTGACATCCCAAAGGCCAGGGTATGTTTGAAACGAACAAGTTCGTCCGACAATGTTTGAAGGCAAAAATGTTTCTATGTTTTGCCAAAGGGCCACACGCACAGGTGGGGCAAAAAGCCTAACATCATAGACACAACGCGAGATTCATCCAAATGGGTATGTTGAAGAACTCTTTGAGACAACCTTTTCCCAAAGGAATTCATAGTGTTGCACTGATATGTATACCTGAAAAGGGACCGAAGTAGTTGTGTGAAGAATTAAAAAAGAGAGCTTGAGAAAGTTAAAACCCTGCCCACTTTCTCACCTCCACACACCTGGTCAGTCTCTGCGTGAAGTGGGCGTGCTTGTCAGATAGTCGGTTTTTAGAAAGTTTCAAAATTTTTCAAGCGCAGCCCCTCCAAAGGTGCGGGGAGTGAGGGTTTCGGACACTGTTGGACTATCTAACAAGCACACTGACCCCTTTATACTGGACAGAGGTCAGAGGGTGGTTGATTGGTTGGGTATACAAAGCGCAGGACTTGTGTGTGAGTGGGTTTTCAATATAGTTTCAATATAAATGTTTTTTGGTTACGTTGATAAAAAAGACAGGCTTGCAGATATGCATGTGGGTGGGCAAACTGCACAGAGCACCTTTAATAGGTGGAACAAGGGAAGGGGAAGTTTGCATGAGTGAAAAGTCTTTGTGTTCCCTTCACAAAAGACCTAGGTGAACATTACAGAGGCTTAAGTGACAACATGTATTCTCTCCCAAGTAGCTGTTAACATGAAATATTGCTAAAGTAAAGGGCGAGAGGGAGGGAGAGGGTTGGTAGGGGCAAGCGCCGGCACATACATCTAAACCTCGCCCCTCTGCTTGCTACCCTTAGGAGATTACATTATGGCGCTCGCCATTGTCCCGCTTCTTCAAGACAAAGCCTGTTCCACTGTGCAAACAGCGCGCCTTGGAAAGATTGTAAAAACAAGAGGTGAATGTCAAAGGCAGAAGTGAATAGGATCTCTCCCTTCTTTTGTCAAGCTGGTAAGGTATGCACAAACACATCGCTGCGTGACAGAGAAGAAAGGAGGGCCTTGTGAGGGAAGGAGCCGGAAAAAGTTGGAGCGTCTTCTCATGAAAAGGCCAACACCGTGAGAAGTCTCCTGCCTGACTCCTGGGTCTATAGAAAAACCCCTCCACAAGTATTTGGATGAAAGACCCCCAAAACACACAGAAGGCATTACGCTAAAGACAAAACACAATGCCTGGAATGATGACCTATGGCTGCAAAGAGAAAAAAAGTTTTCTGGGATATAGAACATTATGGTTGCAAAACTTTTTGGGATCCAGTAAAAAAAAAAAAACGATAGTACAAAATAACATACTCATCAAGAAAGTAAATTTTCTTCATTTGCTACAAAGTGATATCAGATGTATGAAGACCAGCCAACCACTGCTAAGCTTCCACTGTCCCAGCCTGAAGTCAACCTTGTCACGACCCAAACAAGGCTTTAACTGTCAAGGGCAATAATGAGGGCGACCTCGGCTCCCTCTAATTTACAAGGCCAGCGCCAGCCTGTAATTAATTGCTGCGTGCATAAATGTAAATGAGTCCACTGGGGAAGCAGAGGGAGAAAAAAAACGGCTGTCAGGCCAATATTCCAGCAGGGAGCAATCTGCGAGAGAGGGAAATGATTTAGAGGACAGAGCACAAATCTGCTGCTCCGTAAAACACAGAGAAGCTGAATGTGAGGGGAGGCTTGTAGAGATGGAGGAGGTGGTCGTCAGGAGCGGTTAAAAAAATGAACAGAAAAAACTGTGGTAGCAATAAATATCAAATGTTTTATTTCAATCTTCTCCTCCCCCATACGTCTACAATTTGTATTCATAAGAGAAATCAAACATACAGTTTATCTCATCTGCCAGACCCAAACTCCCCAACCCCACACTGCTCTTACTTGTTGCACTGTGGAGACATGTTTTTTTCTAAGGAATTAATGTACATATTTCCTTTTATAGAAACCTTTAGCATGATGCAAATGTTTATTGAGCATCAAGACTTTTTCCTTTACTTATTTTTTCCACCGTTCTTTTTTTTATATAAGTGCATTTTTGTTGCTCTGTCTGTGCCTGAAACAGACTTCTTTCCTGCTAGCGGTCAGTGAGATTCAGTCTGAGAGTGATTACATGGCTTACAGTTATTGATCTGATATCCACTAAGCTGCATTTTTCAGTCCTTGGCATTTTATTATGCTGCTCACATTTTGTGTCCCATCTCAATTTGGAGTTGTTAATTGTGAAAGGTCATTATTTTTTTAATTAAATAATCCAGGGAAGGTCGATGGACTATGTATTATATTTTAAAAACATTGCACAAGACACATTTACACACATTTGCAGCTGGAAATGTATCAGTACAAGCCTGTGGGCCACAGACACAACTCTACAGGTGGAACTGGGCACTTTTAATTAGATTAATCAAGCAGTGACAGGATAAGTTTTGTAACTATTAATTGGGTTGGTACTTACTCACTTTGTATAAATCAAGCAAGTCTCTTAAGACATAATTCTTTTCAAATGCAAGTGTTTGGGTTACGTCAAATTGGTCGGATGTTTTGTTCTCTTCAAGCTGATACACGCCATGACTCCCTCCATCATCACCATCATTATCTTGTATCTTATCCTCCACCAGCAAAAGTCATGGAGTTGCACAATTACAAAGAGCACATAAAATCAAAGAGAAGCAGGCAGGAGAAATATGTAATCATTTATGGCAGCTACAATAGCAGCTCTCATTCATAAATCTCCTGCACAAAAGGCCGCCGCTTAACTCCCTTTGTGTGCGCCATGAACAAACAGGCACAGAAACCATTGTCCATTGAAACCTGCACAAATGTGAGGAAAACACACGTGAAATCCACGATGTATGGGTCAAAGCAGTGACACTTAAAGACACACGCATACACACACACACACACAGCGGGCCCTGCAGCAGCCACAATAGAGTCTTTATGACATAAGCTCCTTTTCACTACAGTGCTTTACAAAGGCAAATGAGATTTTTCCTATAGCAGGCCTCCAGCAATAACAATTGACATCACAGGCCAGCCTACGTATGTTTCCCATATTAAACAGGGAGACACAGTGTAAGCTCCTTGAGAATGAGACTAAACAGCTTGCTGAGGCAGCGATTTCCCCTCCTGCAACAGCAGGCCCTCCAACAGGGAATCATCGACTTGAGGGACTGTGGCAAAGGCCCATTTTATTTGGTTACACACCGGCTGCGAGCCAAGACAAATGAACTACCTCTAACAATACAGTAGTACGATTGACCTGATTGGTTGTTTCCAATGTAGTCTCATCTCAGGCTGAACAGTTAAACTAAGTTTGCTCCCAAAACATGCGTTTAACATTAGACGCATGAAAAAGCCCAACAGGTGGGTCCCATGAAAAGCCTGCGATTCTCTTCAGATGGCTCCCACGAGAGCACACACACATGCACAGTGCTGCTACCATTACCATTAAGCGTATCTTGTGTGTTCTTGTGTGTGAAACCTTCTGGCACAAATGTCAGCAGGCCGCGATGCTGCCGTCCGTCCCACCATCTAAAGTGTGTTGGATTACGTGGCGGAAACCTGAGGTCTGAGCCCAGTCAGCTCGATACCCGAGCCAGCGCCACTCCTCTGCACACCCCGTCATCACTGAACACCACACTCCACACTTCTGCTAATCCAACAGCGTGTTCTGAACATAGCATACCATATACAAATAGACATGAGCCAGGAGCGTGTCAGGAGCATGTCATTTATGAATACGTTCCCAGGCGCTATATAGCTCTGGGAACTTTATGACAGAAGGAATGAACCTGATGTGTGTATCTCACGAAGACGGGCTGCTTTCAGAGCTGTCCGTCAAGCGGTACATTTCTATTCTGAGCCACACAGTAGATGCAGCCTCCCTCGATCTCTCCCTTTCTCTTTTTTTTCACTGTTGCCTCTGTCTCTCCACTGCGAGCCCAAACTCTCACCACCATTTCATGATGACAGCGGCTCGATTAAAGACTTCTTTACGGCCTGGAAACCATGGCAACGCCCTGCGTAGACAAGCTGGCTGACGACCAATTGGATTTGGGCTTCAATGGGTGGGACCACATTATCTTGGCCCTCACTACTTTACCACAGGGTCATTTCGGAGGCCTCGCACCCCGAACCCTGCTGCCACGCCCCATTACTCCAAACCACTACGAGTGGTAAAGTGAAGGTTAACCAGCCTGCTTTTACGGGAGGGTGACGCTTCTACAGATGGGAGGAGCAGAATCAAACTATAAAAACAAATGTAAACATGAGCTCAGAGTACAATCACACCAGACTTACTTGCATTTGTTTTCATTCTAAAGCGATGATTAATCTGTTTCACTTCGTTTGGCCAGGTGAGAACAATGTCGTGAACTTGGTTCTGCACCAAATAACCAAAGATTCCTCAAAGGGGTCTTCCAAGAAAATTGCAGTGCACTTTGTTAAGAGCAAAAACCTAATTGTTTTTGGAGCCTGACCCAAAACTAGGGAACTCAAAGTCAGGAGGCTTCAATTTAGACAATTTGTTTTGTAAACTGTCCCTCATAAGTCCCCCAGCTTTATGGAAGTGCAACACTAAATTGTTGGAGTACCCCTTTAAATTGTACTTTAGCAAGTTTTTTTTCCCATTATGCTTCCATTCTTACATTAAAAAAAA
>NTHP01000042.1:1509455-1520698 GCA_003416845.1 Oplegnathus fasciatus | reverse complement strand
CACATGTAGGGGCAGAGGTGGAAGAAGCACTCAGATCTTGCACTTAAGTAAAAGCAGCAATACCACAGTGTAAAAAATACTCTGTTACATGTAAAAGTCCTGCATTCAAAACTTTACTTAAGTAATAGTACAAGCGTATTAGCATCAAAATATACTTAAAGTACCAAAAGTAAAAGTACTCATAATGCAGAATGGCCCATTTCAGAATAATGTATATTATATTATTGGATGATAATTATCAATGCATTAATGTGTTCATCACTTTTATGCTGCAGCTGGTAAAGATGGAGATAATTTCAACTACTTTATCTGCTAGATAGCCTGTGAATTTATCCCCCATGGATCAATAAAGTTTTCTCTTATCTATAATAATACATTATCATTTATTTGTTGAGTATATTTTACATTATTAATCTGAATCTGCTAAGTATAGAGTAACTAAAGTTATCAAATAAATGTTGTGGAGTAAAAAGTACAATGTTTTCTTCTGAAATTTAGTTGAGAAGAAGTATAAAGTAGCAGAAAATGGAAATACTCAAGTAAAGTACCTCAACACTGTACTTAAGTATAGTACTTGAGTAAATGTACTTCTACTTCTGTGCTACTTCTTCCACTGTGTAGGGTATCATCTTTACGAGTTAAGTTATCTGATATTTTATGAGTTTTTAAGAGTATTCTTTCCCCTTCCAATTTCCCTGCTATACTTCCTTATACTCACGAAAGACTCAGTTAGATACTGAGAATAGACCAACAAAATCCCAACAGATATCTTTGAAAATAAACATTATCAAACGTACCTCCAATAGACTGAAGGAACCGTTGATTCCTCTGGCTTTAAAGGTGCCACTCATTCCACCAGATCATGTGAGTCATCAGAGAGTAAAGGGACGGCTATCCTTGTTAGGTAGAAACAGCTTCTACTGCTTTGTAAAAACAGTCATTGTGTAAATAATCTGATGACATGAGCATTATGTTTTGATGGAATTCTGCTCTCGTTGAGAGAGTAAGAGTCGGCATGATAACAGTGTTTTGTCATGGCAGGATGGGTCTACCCAGTGGGCGTCAGCTGATCTGGGAAGCAATGAAAGGAAGCAGAAGTTTTTACGGTTGATGGGCGCTGGCAAGGTTTGTTTTGTGTGTTGTAGATCACTATACTTTCAGTTCACTTTATTGTGGGCCTGTAGTCCTTAAAACACCAAAAGATAAAGGAAACTTAAAACCTTTGTTGAACTTGTCAGTCTGTAACCTTTAGAGAAGTTGTGACAATTGAAATAAAATGGGATCGCTTCTGTTTTCCAGAAAGAACACACTGGGCGCCTTGTTATTGGTGACCACAAGTCGACATCCCAATTCCGCAGTGGTGAGCTTCTTTATTTCGTAGTAAAATGCTGTAGTTGTTCTGCTAATGTTAGACATGTCCAAACTGTCCGTTTGCCTCTTACCCATGCTGCCTCATCCTTATGCCCAATGCAATTAACCCGGCTTCCCCACTACACATCCGCCGCACAGATCTATCCATGCATGGATAGGCCTGTAATGGCTGGGTGTGCCTGCTGTGACCGGTGTCTCCTCTGCAGGGCAGGAAGATAGAAAGATGAACGAGCAGCTAGAGATGCAGTACCAGCAGGGCATGGATGGAAAGCTGTCAGGCCGGAACCGGAGACACTGCGGACTGGGTTTCAGCGAGGTGAGGGAGTCATCCAGGGCCTGAAGAGAGATTTTTGAAATACTCTTAAAAGCTGACCTTTAATTTATCTTGCCAGACATAAAAACATGTTAAATAAATGTGCTGTTGTTCATGTCCAGCCATGCATCTCATTTAGATCTCCATTTCCATCTTTTAATCATAATCCATCATAATTGATGGATGACCTGCGAGGCTGTTGAACACGGTATTAGAGTTCAGGAAAAACAAAGTGTTTGATGGTGGTGACTTGTAGTTAATTATTTCTGACTATACATTCATCTTGCAGTCATCAGCACCTCCTGCTCTACAGTACAGACAACACACAAAAGTTTCCTTATATTTTACACTGTCAGAGATATTGTGATAAATTATGTTTTTAATTTTTTTGAGTCATTAAACTGTAACTTTCCATATGATGACATATGCCTCATTACTTTTCATGAAAGTAATGTTGTTGTTGCCACATTGCGTTACTAGAAATCACTAATTACAATTCCAACAAATAATAAGGTGCAAGGAAAGTTAATGACATGCAGCAAATTTCATATTCAAAGACAGTAAAACTTGAAAGAAACCATTTTAAAAATTAAAAGATGCAAATAGAATGTAGTTCAGGATGTAACCACAAGGTGGATAGTAATGAATGCTTATGGTTTTGTGAAAGGCAGTGGAAAACATAGAAGAGTCAAAGTCTTACATTCATATGCTGCTGCTCCATCTTAGCAGAACACTTCAAGATGACCTGAGAGTATTCACGTGGCTCAAGTCAGTGACAGGGACGATGGACGTAGCCGAAGTATTGCATCCGTCCTTTCGTGCCACTTCTCAGTTTTCTTTGTGTCTCACCCGTGAATGGTTTCAGTTAGAGAGGCAACACACTGTTTTGGTCTTTTGTGTTGTCTTTAATGTATCAGACTGTGTTTGCAGAGCAGGTGCGGCTGGCAAAAAGCACACATGCACTGTCATTGTTTATTATGCAAGCAGTACTTAAACAAAAAGTTATGCCAACACTGAACAACTTTCAAAGGTATCATGACATTACTCTTGTAATTTTATAGTCAGTCCTCAAGGAAATGATACTGGTCAAATCCATCAGGATCACAACCAAAATGTAGTTGGTTGTCTCTTAGCCCAAAGGCTGAAATACTCACCAAGGTCCGGGGACATCTGTTTACACTCTGGGTTTTTTAAAATATCCTTTTGTCAGACAGACAGAATTTTAAAAAAATGTTTTTGTTCTCTTACCTACAGCCTGACCCACAGCCAGAGTCGTTCCCATCCCCACCAGTGGACAGTCAGACAGAAGCAACGCAGCCAGAGAAGTCCACCTCTGAAGAAGAACCCACAGACGCCGAGGACAAAGGCTGCGATCCCAACCCGAAGGAACAGACCTCAGACCAGGCCAAGCCCAGCTCGGACAGTAGGAATGACGAACGGAAACATGGCTACAAAATGGCCTTTGTGAAGTCAGCGTAGGCGTGCAGGGAGGAGTTAGTTTTTGTAATCTCAAATTTGTACATTTTGACGTTATTTGTTTGACTGTAGGCGATCACCCTTCATTTTAGTCCTTTTTACTCTGTAGAAATGTGTTCTCTACACAAGCACTCCTCATTGGGCGACATCCTGGTGTGCATGTTGTCAAAGAATGAAGTCTGCAGGCTAAAACGTCAGCTTTTGGTTGAGCGGTGTTATATCATGTCAAGGTGGCAAATGGTCCAGTTTTTATTTTGTTTGAACATTTTAACGATCACTGCATTTGCCACAAATTGCGTTGGATGAAACAGGACTGATTGCCATTCAGCATGATTGGTATACACATTGTACATTTTGTGATTTCTTGTTTGAAAACCAATAAAAGGAAGTGTCAGTTGTAATGTGTTTGTGTTATTAACAGTAGAGCTACAGCTGCCCTCAGACAAAGGGCAAACTGTTTCTGTGTACGACGTTTTTTTGCATTCTGCATTATGTATCCTTGTGTATACATAAAAGTAAACTCACTCACTTTGTTTCATGCGGGAAAGTTTTGTGACTCAGATAGCAAATGCAGATAATTTGGCAAAGATGTATTCAAACCATTACCATGTCTGAAGTCAGCATTGACACTTGTAATAAGTGCAAGACAATTTATTTAATCAATTGGGGCTTTTATCACTGTTTTTTTTAACACAGTCTAGATTTGTGCACTAAGACTGTGTAATTCAACAGTTTGAATGTAAACTGCCCAGAAAATCTTTATGAATGAAATGGAGTAAATTAAAAATCATCCAAAATGCACTGAAGCCCTCTTTGGGTACCGTCCGTTCCGTTCTTAATAACGGACTTGGTGAAGACAAATTGATTTTCCACAAATTTCTTGAAAAAAAATGTTTAATGACATTTTATTACTGTTATTAATTAAATATTGCTTTTACTAAAAACATCTTGTGAATATTACATTTGGTGAATCGTGCTGTAGATGCTTTCAGAGAAGTGTATTCTGAGTGTGTGGGTCGTTCTAATAATGACCATTTACCACAGGTTTGAATTTTTCACATTTGCATCTCTAATCACCATTTTCTGCAAGGGTTGCAAACCAGTGTGTAGGTAATTAAGTTATCTTAACCTAGTGCATAATCAATGGAAAAAGTACCAATACAACAATGTAAAACTACTATTACAGGTGAAGGTCCTGCATTCACAATCCTACTTAAATAAAAGTACAGAAGTATTGTCAGCACAATGTACCTTAAGTATCAAAGTAAAAGTACTCATTCTGCAGTAAAATGTACCCTGTGACTGACTAATATATTGCAATATTAGATTGTTAATGCTGTGTAAGTATTATGTTACGTTTGTATGTTGCTGAGGTGGAGCTGGTTTGAACTACTGTCCATACAGTTAGCCTGTTTTGTTCAGTGGTTCCCAATCAAACCTGAGGGGTCTTGAGTTGATTAAATGTAGTGGAGTAGTACAATATTTCATGCTGGAAAGTACAGGAGGTAAATTATAAAGTAGAATAAAATGGAAATACACAACTAAAATACAAGTACCTCAAAATTGTACTTGCGTAAATGTACTTAGTTACATTCACCACTAAACAACAGAAAAGCCGAGGAAACGTCTTCGAGTCACATCAGCCAGCTGAATAAATAGCAGCTGACACGTTTCACAGCCGGAAGTTTTTAAGGACACTACCGCCTGCGCGAGGTACCGTAAGACAGCAGGTAAGACGCCTTTAATGTTTTTGCATAAAGAAATAAATAGAACAGATGAATGGATGAAATCATCTTGATGGAGTTAGTTTTGAACTAGTTTGCTTTGTACAGGTCCTAAAGTGCAGTCATTTTCCTGCGTGAACAGAGAGATAAAATGTTGATCTTCTTTGTGAGGGTGTAAATTCAGTGAGTAGCAGGCAGGAGAGAGAAGCGCATCTTCTTTTGAAGACTTAAACCAAGCACGAGCAAATCAGACTACATTAACTTCATGTGAACTAAAGTTAAGGGCTATATTTGCACAGTAGTGACAATTGAAACCAAAATGAAAAGAAAGTGAAACGATTCCTCTCTGAACTGACGTTACAGCTAAAGTGTAACCTGATGACCATTTAAACGTGTTAAATTAAAGTATATGTTTGAATGAAATCAGGATCTTACAGGTGGATTTTGTTTCTCAGGATGTAAACAGCTGACTGCATGTCTGAGGCATAACTGTGAGATTCAGGCTCTTCTGTCGATGACATTGCACTTTATTTCTTTCACTTTCACCCTCACTCGCCTCTCTGTTTTGTTGTCTGTTCAAGTGCAGTCAGACCGGATTATGGTGCAGGCTGGGCGACACTTTGTCCTTTATCTCCACCATTGTCCTTATTGTGTTGCTGTGCAGCCATAAGAACAAAGATATAGTTAATACTATAGTGATCAGGGGTCAGCCCCACACTCTCTCTGAAATTGTCTGGACCTTAGAGAGCCTTGGGAGTTCAATCTCAGTGTAGGGTTTTATTTTGTTTAATTATTGTCTTAACATAATAACTTTTCCAGTAACTTAATAAAAGTTTTAAAAGTTCCTAATAGTGATTCAAGTTTTACACATGTATTCTACACCTTTCTTTTTCCAGATGTAGAAGTCCACTTTTGTGAATGAGTTGAATTTTTAATATTTACCATCATTTGTGAAAATCATTTTTTAGACTTAAGACTTTTCAGTAATACAGCCCTGTAATGTAATGATTATTGTAATTATTATAATTATTGTGTTAAAGAGAAACTACAGTTTCCTACATGTCGATCTAAGTCTAAATGTAAACAGAGCGCTGAGTTTAACCACTGTACAAAATATAACTTCTCTCTACATTAAAACAAAAAAGGTGTTTGCTTTCAAAATGGACGCTGCTGAAGAGACCGAAAAGTATCCTGATAAGTCACAGTTGCCCGCCTCTTCCTGCGTGTCCATGAAAAGTGATGCCTCCATGAAGGTTCGTCATGACTTCACCAAAGAAGCGGCTGAAAGGTACATCTGACTAGATTGCCACGAAAATTGATGCAGACAGTTATTTTCTAATAAGAACAAAACTTACTGATGTTGACTTATCTTTCTGTCTTATCAGCTCAGTTAATTTTGAGAAATCAGACTTGCCTTCCTCATCCTGTCCATCCATGAAAAGTGACGCCTCCATGAAGGTTCGTCATGACTTCACCAAAGAAGTGGCTGATAGGTACATCAAGTCTATTATGGGTTTTTTTGTCATGATTGTTTTTATTTCATCAGTTACACTTATTAGTAATGTATTTCAGTTATTTAAATGTATTTTAAATTTCACTGTCTGCACTTTGGTCAACATTTGATGTTTTTAAATGGACTTGATGATAGCTGTGTAGCTCTAGAGAGTCATTCTGCACTTTGGTCCAGAATAAAACATCATGTCAACATGAGAAACATGAGAATTGATACAGATTCCTACAGTATGTTCCAAGACAATGAATAAGCAATATTGATTGTTAGCGCTGTCATTTTATTGTCAAGTGCTGTTATTTATTTTTCTCTACAGTTCAATTAATTTTGAAGTATCAAACGTGCCTTCCTCATCCTGTCCATCCATGAAAAGTGACGCCTCCATGAAGGTTCGTCATGACTTCACCAAGGAAGATTCTGACGGGTACGTATAGTCTGTTCTGTCTGTTCTGTTAGTCATAGTAGTGATGTGGCTCTAGGGATTGAATTGATCAGTCTGCTGGTCCAAAGCTAAAAAGTAAACCAAATTAACCAAAAGTAAAATATCCTAATGATTTAAGTGATTCCTTTTCTTTCGATCTAGCACCACTAGCCAGTAAAAATTTCCACTTGTCCATCACTAAATGATACCTCTAAACATGTCCTCATGAGCTGTATGCTGAGCTTAAAGGAACATTTTGGGAAATTTGCTTATTTGCTTTCTTTCCGAGAGTGAGATGACAACATCCGTATCTGTCTCAGTCAGGGGAAATTATGCTCTTCCTTTAAAAACTGGTGGAGCAGACAGAGTAGAATTGTAGTCCATATTTGGTGCATATTTTTCTCTGCATGATGAAACACTGGAAATGTTTTAAAACACAGCATCTGAACCAGAAAATAAAAACGGTAATTTTTTTAGTTAAAAAAACAAGAACAATTTAGGAGCAACCTGTCAAAAGGTAATAACAAATCTAAGAGCTCAGGGTAAGGCCACAGTCGACACAATTCAGTTACAGATTCTCACTTTTGAGTTTCCTGTAACTTCAGTTTTGAAGAGCCATGTCTGTCTTATCCTGTGTCGAAATGAAATGTGACAAATAGGTGAAAGTTATTCTAACCTCAGCAAAGATGACTTGTTAGTATTGTCTTCCGTGTACTTATCCAGCACAACTCTTACTTTGTTGTATTTCAATCAATCAATCACAGATAATATTCTATTAAATTGGCTGAATTCCAACAGACTCGATTCATCTTAAAACAACATTATTCTCACTGTTTTTCTCAAGAGACCAACATGACTGTTCAGAATCGACAGAGATGGATGGAAATGCCATATTTAAGGTCGGTTATATATCTAATGTCTCTACTGAAACCATAATGACTAAAATAAACTGCAGTGATGTCTTTTGTTGAAATAGGTTGTTAAGTTTAATTTGAAATTTTGAGAACAAGGTAGTCGAAGCTACCTTGGATGTGAACCTGTATAAAAGCTTTATTCATTCAACTTTCTCCATTGCAGCTGGTGGAAGAACGCGCCAAGAACATTTTGCAGAGTGAGCTGGAGAGGTATAAAAAGATGCTCTTTCCACATCTGTCACAATCTTCTGAGTATGAAAAGCAGGATGAAGACGGTTTGACTACTGAAGATAAAAAGCAAGACAACAGTGCCAGTGAGGGTGTTCTGAAGATCACACTCCATGTCTTAAAGGAAATAAGCCAAAGAGAGCTCGCTAACAAACTGGAGAAACGTAAGTACCAACGGTAGGAACAAGCACGGTATGTAATATATGGGTTGTTGTGATATATTTTTCAAAATGCCAATATCTGATATACTGTGCTATAAACCTATTTTATATCATCCATGGCGAATTTTAAGAAAATGTATATATTTGGTGTTTTCCCCATAATGTTTATGAGGGAAGAAGTAGGAAATATGTTGTTGTTATAACTTCCTTCTGCCAAATAAACTTGGCTACAAATTCATTTTGAGATCTCAGCACTGAAATGAATGCACCAACATTGTATTCTTGTTTTTGTCTTCTTTGTATGACTAGACATTTATGGCGAGCTTGATGTCTGCCAGCGCAAACTCAGACACAAATTGAAAAAGTTTGAGTACATTTACGAGGGAGTAGCACAGCATGGGAACCAGACCCTTCTCAACAAGGTGTACACTGAGCTCTACATCACAGAGGGAGTCAGTGGAAGTGTTAACAATGAACATGAGGTCAGGCAGATCGAGGCTGCAACCAGGAGACGAGCAACAGAAGATAAGCCTATCAAATGTGAAGACATCTTCAAGCCCCTGCTCAGACAAGACAGATTCATCAGAACCGTGCTGACTAAAGGGATTTCTGGCATTGGAAAAACGATCTCTGTACAGAAGTTCAATTTGGAATGGGCAGAGGGAAGAGTCAACCAGGATATCCAACTCCTAATGAATCTTCCATTTCGGGAGCTGAATCTGATGAAGGAAAGAAGCTACACACTGACGCAGCTTCTCCATCATTTTCTTCAAGAGGCAAAAGAATCAGGAATTTCAAATTTTGGCAAATACAAGCTTGTGCTGATATTTGATGGGCTGGATGAGTGCCGGCTTCCCCTGGACTTTGACCACAACAAGCCCTGCTGCAGTGTCTCAGAGCCAGCATCAATGGACGTACTACTGACAAATCTCATCAAGGGGAACCTGCTGCCCTCTGCACACATCTGGATTACCTCCAGGCCTGCAGCTGCAAATCGCATTCCAGTTGATCTTGTCGACCGTGTGACGGAAATACGAGGCTTCAACAATCCCCAGAAGGAAGAGTACTTCAGGAAAAAAATCTCTGATCAAAACATGGCCAGTAGAGTCATCTCACACGTCAAGTCAGCCAGGAGCCTCCATATCATGTGCCACATACCGGTCTTCAGCTGGATATCTGCCACCGTTCTGCAGAGGATTTTAAAAGAAACAGAAATGAAAAGAACAGAAGAAGATGGGGGCAGAAGAGAAATGCCGAAGACTCTGACAGAAATGTACACACATTTTCTGGTGTACAATTCACTGACCAGAACTCAGAAGTATTCAGCAGGACAAGAGGCATCTGAAACACAGTCCCAGGTAGAAATGGACCAAGAGGTGATCTTGAAGCTTGGAAAACTGGCCTTTGAGCACTTGATGAAAGGCAACATGATCTTCTATGAGAATGAATTGAATGAGTACGATATCAACGTTAACGATGCTGCAATATATTCAGGAATGTTCACACAGATCTCAGAGAATGATTTTGGATTTCATCTGGAGAAGGTCTATTGCTTTGTGCATCTCAGCATACAGGAGTTTTTTGCTGCAATGTACATTTTTCACACATTCACCTGCTTCAATCAGAACTTGCTGGAACCACAAGAAACCCCCACCATCCAGGAGGCTCCCAGTGAAGTAACAGACGTCCTCAGGAGTGCAGTGGATAAGGCCTTGCAGAGTGAGAACGGACACCTAGATCTGTTTCTTCGTTTCCTTCTTGGCCTCTCGCAGACATCCAATCAGACTTTGTTGAAGAGCGTTCTGACCACAATGGGGAGCAGCTCATCAAGAAATGAGGAAATCACAGAGTACATCAAGGAGAAGATCAGACAAAATCCACCACCAGAAAGGTGCATCAATCTCTTCCACTGCCTCAGTGAGCTGAATGATCAGTCTCTTGTGGAGGAAATCCAAAACTACCTGAGCTCTGGTAGTTTGTCAGAGACCAAGCTGTCACCCTCACAATGGTCTGCTCTGGTCTTTGTGTTGCTGACCTCACAGGAAGAGTTGGATGAGTTTGACCTGAGGAAATATTCAAGATCAGAGGAGGGTCTTCTGAGGCTGTTACCAGTGATCAAGGAATCCAGAGTGGCCTTGTGAGTAAAACATTATTCTCTTTTTAAAGTACTATACTTTGTATAGTATTTGTATTGTGTAGAAAATTGTTTTGAACATACAGGTAACAATAGTTAATTCAGATCTGAGCTCATATCGTACAGTGATGTCAGATTATTGTAAAGGTGTTATGTGTAGCAAAATATCAATACATTTTTGCCAGATGTATTGTAAAACTTTGGTATACATAGAAATAATGGGACCATGGTCGAGATGATTGGCTTTTATTGTCAGAGCTAGTGTTTTTTCAAATGCAAGACCACATTTCCTGCTTCTATTTCCATTGCCTGTCGAAGACTAGTGTAATGTGCAAGTTCCATTATTCACCCGTTCTACATTTGCTACAGATCTTGTAGATGATTGTCTCATTCGTTTATGGTTATTATGTCTCAAAATGAAACATTCAGCAAATTATGCTAATCTATGATTATATTGTTTTTCATTTTGAAGGCTTAAAGAATGCAAACTCACAAAGCAATGCTGCGAAGCGCTTGGAGCTGTTCTAAGCAATTCATGTCTGAAAGAGCTGGACCTGAGTGATAATGATCTGCAAGACTCGGGAGTAGAACTGCTGTCTGCTGGACTGGCAAGTCCAACATGTGAACTGGAAAAACTGAGGTTTGTGAAGAGGTGCTGGAGCATGACAATCTGCGACAATCAATTAAAAAATACAGCTGAAACAAACTGAACACATGGCCAGTGCTAATTTATTTTTGGTGAATACGATTTGCATTCTGTGAATTACATTTTATTTGTTTTACTCTTCAATTTCAGGCTGCCACTCTGTGGAATCACAGAGATTGGCTGTGGCTTCTTGGCTGGAGCTCTGAGGTCTAACCCCACCCATCTGAAGGAACTGGATCTGAGTTACAATCATCCAGGGCAACGGGGGATGGAGCTGCTGTCCTGTGTGCAAAAAGACATTGAACACCTCACTGTCAGGTAAACCTTTGAGTTAAATGTCACAAG
>NTHP01000042.1:1489221-1505427 GCA_003416845.1 Oplegnathus fasciatus | reverse complement strand
ATCAGGACTGTGCACAGATTTGTTTCAGGGACTTGATACAAATGTTCAGTCAAAGTTGTAAGATGTTATTTTTAAGTAGAGAAGGTCATCAGCTTTTTTTGTTGTTATCACAGAGTAATTTGTATTTCCTGTTCCAAACTCAGATCATGTACATGTGACCAAAATGAAATTTTCTTAGATTCACCCAGGACACAAGACATTACAACATAGCCTGTACATCACTGGCAGATTTTAAAAGAAAAAAGAGAACATTTGAGTCCCTTTTGCCACCAATCTGAGCACATGCCTGACCAAAACCAAACAGCATATATGGAGACATACAACACGATGAATACAATGAATCCACACCACCCAAAAGGGAAATGGCAGGTATACCTGGACCAGACCTCACCAACTCTCCAGCCACTCTGTCCCTACACACCAGGGACAACGACAAATCACATGTTGCCTGTCTGAGATAGCAATCTAAGATGATTCCTGCTAAATTTACTTTGTGTTTGAGAGCTGACTTGCTATAAGGGCAGTTATTAAAAGTGAAGTATACAGGCTTGGAGAAAGCATGTGCCATAGCTGTGATGGTTGATGCTTAGTTTAAGGGCTATGGGATGCATTATGTTAATGAAGGTGTGAGTACACTAACCTGCGACCAGTTTGCTCTTGCGTGAGGCCTCGGAGGCCAGTGCATGGGACACGGTCATGATCCTCTCCTGCTGCTGTAGAGCTGAGTCCAGCTCACTGAAGTCCAGTGGTGCAGACGGCTGTATGTTCTGAACACTGTTGAAAGGACACAAACACTCAGGACTAAAAACCAGTGGATTCATGAATAGCCACACTGACTAGTCTTAAACTAAGAAGCGACCCTGGTAGGAATGACATACACACCGACAGTCAGCTTATTCAGAAAAGCCCACTGGAGGTACAGTAAATGGTACATTTACTTCATATCCAGTGTGCTATACAGTTACTATTGTTGTAATTTGATTACTGCAAAATGATCGTGGTTCTGACATTATTGTACATTTTATGTATTACCATTAAGGCCTTACTTTCCACCTGGGTTACAGTAGATCTTACATACATGGCAGACATCAGTGCATTTGTCTGTCTAAGAGCATAAACACACAATATTTAACTCCAAACATCTCCCCTTCGCACACTAACGTGGTCCCAGTAGTAAAGTAAAACACCAAAATCAAAACAGTATCAACCCAACTCCGGTGTCATTGTTTGAGTGCTGTCTACCTGGATTTGGCCAGGAGGTTCTTGATGCGCTTGGCCCGACGGGAGCGTTCCTCCAGCTCCTCTGGACTCAGAGGCTCCTCAGAATCAGACTCTATGTAGCGCTCTGGGATGGGAACTTTTTGCGGTTTGGACAGCTGTATGTTGGATAGACAGGTAGTCAGTCAGTGTATTGGATGCTACACCAAAACTAGGTGTTGTTTTCTTGTTTTCTCCAGTGTTTCCATTCCAGTGGTGCTATACAAAAAGGTATTAAGTAATTCGCTTGGTGGTATGTAGTACTTTTTCCATAATGATATTGAAGAATTCCCTCTCAGGTATTATTGCTATGTTAACACACAGGAGCTGAGCCTTTGAACTTAAGTTAAAACATTTGAAAATACCTAGCATGAATTTAAGAGGAAAGTAGTGATGACAAATCGTAAAAAAATGTACTGTATAGTGTATAGATTTTACCCATTCACAATATACTTAACCGGTCATTTTGAAAATTATGCTTGAATGTGTTTCAAATAAATGTCATTGATGCTGTATAAAGATTTTTGTAGGATTTGAAAAAGGTCGCTGAGTGACAAAATCAATGCAAGCCCGTTTAAAAAGCTGGCATGAGCTGCAGATTCCTGTGTTTTCATTTACGGGCCTCGTCACGCAGACAGAAGGTCTGAGGGTTAGATATTTCCCCTTCAATGTGATTTCTATCAGTCTTTTCTCTTTCATGTACTGTGCCTCTCTTTTTCATGAGTGAAATAGATATAATGTCGTAACTTTCAAAAGAATTCACTTGTCGGCCAATTTCATTAAAAGAGTGGCTAAAAATTCTTTACATCCTTTGTGTAATCACAAGATTTGACAAAATAGGACTGGAAGTAGAGCGAATAATACAAACGTACACTTATCCATGTTATGCAAGATCATGGCCGGTGTCCAAGGTTAACTGAGACAAGAACTGTAAAGTGCAGATTTAGCCCGATGGATCAGAACAGTGGAGCTATCAGAGGACTGAGTTCCTCACTGATCAGCTGCCTCTATCTGCCCTGCCACTTGTATTTTTCATGACTGAGACAGAAGCAGACGTGTGTCTACCTCTCTGCTGATATCCAGGTCATAGTCGAGGGGCTCCACATCCACCTCTCGTATGCGAGTGGCCGTCGCCGTCACCCACTCATCTGAGTGGATCCTCCCTCTCTCTTTCGCTTGATTCCACCCTTCATCGCTCTGCCCCTCTGCCCCAAGTCGCTCCTCTTGCCAATCAAACACCTACAAAGGGCAGGAATCAGGATTACACAGGTAGCCTGGTGACTGTGAAAAATAGATTTGCCAATATCATTTTTAGACGTGAGCCTCTAAGTAACGTTAAAGTAAATATAAGTCAATCACAAAACCTCTATGTTTCTGGATATGTGTTTAAAAGACATAGGATGTTTCATATTAATAGAAAACTGATTTTGAGTCATTGATCTTATTTCCACAAATTAACCAGATTTCTATGTAAACTATATGCCTCTACCAGTGTCTACCTAATATTTTACACTTAGTGCCACCAGGAGTTCCCTGGATATCTTCTAAATAACTTTATAGTACAAAGTGTCAACATTTATTGTTTTAGAGCGGAAAATATTAGTTGATTAATCTGATATTAAATTATTTTCCAACTATTTTGATAATCGATTCATCGATTAAGTAATTTTTTAAGCAAAAATGCTAAGGATTTACAGGTTCAGCTTCTCAAAGAGCTTCTCTCTTTGAATATTTACTGGTTGTTCTAGTCTTCCATCATAGTAAATTGAATATCTTTGGGATTTGGACAGTTGATCAGACAAAATAAACAATTTGAAGAAGTCATCTTGGACATTTTTACCATTTTCAGACTATTTTTAGAGAGATTAATAGGGAAAATAATCTACAGATAAATCGATAATGAAAATAATTGCTAGTTGCAGCCCTAGTATTTTTTATAGATTTAGTGACGGTTAATAAAAATGACTTACAACATGTTTATACTCTGATATACTTATAATAAAGTGAAAGAAAAGCCACATGGAGCAGTGGTAGCAAGGGCAAAGGAGGGTAGCGAGTATCTCTTGGCGACTGGAAGCAGTGAGGTTTCTGAGGAAATGTGAAGACTGGCATTGACAATAGCACTGTGTTAAAACAAAGGAGGTCGTCTCCACCATGGTCTCAGTAATTTTTTACCAAGGTGTTTGAATCATTTCTACAATATGTCTTGGTGTGCAAAAAGGCTGCACACAGAAATGCTGCAGGCTCTCAGGTTAAATATATAATGTCTCTGCAGTGTCTCCGGTAGAGGGAGACAAACACTAAATTGAAAGGGAAACAAATATGAATTTAACATTTCTGTGCAACCAAGAATAATTATAGCAAGAAGCTCATCCAGGGATTTGAGAATATGATGTTTAGTATGATTACCACAGAGAAGACCCAGGCAGATGATTAGTCTGTGTTTCTGGAAGCCGTAATTACACACATACCACATCCTTCTCTCCTATGTACGCCAGCACATTTGCATCTATAAAAATACTGACTCATATTCCCCTATGTGTGTGTGTGTGTGTGTGTGTGTGTGCACGTGTGTGGTGAGGGGTACTTGTGAGTAATCATCCAAGGAGCATCAAAGCCATGCATGCATCCTTCCCACTCCAGTAGCCTGCAGCAGGGTCTGATCTGTTGGTGTGTTCACATGCTCTGAGAAGCACTGCATCCCATGCCTTGTTGTGCTCAGGACAATCAGTCACACACAAAAGGATAGAGAGAAAGAAAACCATGCAGACACAGATTCATCAAACCCCCACCAGATTAGGAAGAACACAGCCAAGAGGAGGTTCAGAAGCAAGAAACTCTTTATTGTCGAGTGCAAATCTCTACATGATAGAAAAGAAAAGGGAAAAGAGTTGTGCGTTGCTTCTCAATTACACAGAATTAGGTGGTGATTAGCAGTTCACTTCACTAAGTTCTCTACTATATTTCTACTCTTCAACTGAGCAACCTCCTGTAACTATTTTCTCTTTGATCTGATATATTGTACGTAGCTGTGGAAGGATAAAAGCAATATGGCGGAAAAGCTTTCAAGATTAATACTTGTCAGAAAAACAAGGAGCGGACAGCAGCGCCATGGAGAACCAAAACTGGAGCATGACAAGCACAAGTACAGCGCAACAAAGATTATTCGATTTGTCTGTCAACAGTTCTTTAATAAACAGTTCTGATAGTTTATTAATTGTTTAAGTAATTTGTCAAGCAAAACTGCCAAATGCTCTGTTTTGTATCATTGTAAATGGAGTATCTCTGAGGTTTGAACTGTTGATCTGATAAAACATTTAATTTAAAGACCTCACCCTGGTATCTAGGAAATTGTTAGTTATTTTTCACCATTTACTTGGCAAAAAGATCAATCGAAAAATGGCACATTGCTAAAGAAAATGATCACCATAAATCTGTTTAACACAAATTGCCAAATATTGGCACTGTCCTGTCCCTTTCTTACTTCCCACACAGATTTCCCATGACAAAGTTGTCCGCTCCTTGTTCATACTTTTACTACTTTTACTATTTTTCTATTGCATTTCAGCCCAGTTGCTTGAACCTGTCCTGTATATTTATGATGCATAAAACAGCACAGCATAGGCCACTTAAAAGTACTCAGATATGAGTACAGATTCTCTTCCCAACTTTAATTGTGGCAATGTAATTATCAACCACTGTCAAACGCTAAAAATAACCTTGTAGTCTGTACAAGAAAAGGCTGTATTAATGAGGATGTTAATTCAAATATAAAATGGTGTAAACACGTTTTATGCTGGTGGAGTAGAGAAAATAAAATATGCTCTGGCGTTTATGGTTATATGCCGTAAAAAGAGATGAAAAGTAGTAGCAGAGGATTACAGACTATGTATTGCTCACTGTTACAGGGAAATTTGATTTCAAGGATTTATGGGAAATGATTACGGACATCTCTCACAGCAGTCTGGTTACAAGAGCGTGTTAGTCTGTAATCATAACACCAATCTGGTAGTTATTATGTAGCATGTTATCTTAATGGAAGACTTTGACATTTTGAATTTTACTGTATTCCACCCTTCACCCAGGCATGTTAGCATTGTTAGCATTCCTTACTGAAACCAAGGGGCACCAAGGCGTAAGCTAGAATTAGTTTTAATGTCAAAGTATTCCTTTAGAGGTTAAAAGCAGCAGTGTCCCCACATCTTCCTGACTGAATTCTGCTATTATACAGAAAAGCAACCTTAAAGCTAGCTCTTGCATCGTTTCTGTGATTCTGAGGTGGAGACGCATGCTTGAAACAAACCATGATTAATTCGAATGTCGATTAAGGAGGTACATTTGGGGACAAAGGCAAAAAGATCGTCAGCAAAACAAGGCACTTGGATTTCATTTGAAGAAAAGAAAGTAGGGAGGTGTGATCATGATTTGTGCCACTCGCATTGCCTCTTTCTTCATTTCATCAACCTGAATACTTATTTTTTCTTTTTCCAACATTTCCACGACTCCTCTATATGCTCTATATACCAAATCTCTACAAAATATAACTGTACAATTGTATACTGAAAATATCCCTCAGTAAATAAATAAAAGTGTACAAGTACACGGTATGTAGACGTACATAAATGGGCTCTTCTCTCTACTTTCTGGTGATAAAAACAGAGAAAGGAAGGCAGAGTGATGCCTTCCATTCCCTCCTTTCTCTCAATGGATTTACATTCAGAATTGTGTCAGTGAGGTCCCACCAGGGGGCAGTGGTAACAAGGGGTTAAAGTGACCCCTGAACCTTTAAAAAAATAAAATAAACAGGGAGCGACACTGTCCCAGTCCAAAACTAGCCAAGCATTCCCCACAATTCCCTGTGCTCATTTTGTCTCCCATTGTTCTTAAAGCATTAACCAAGCTAGCCAGCCATAGTCAGTCCTGCCCTTCGGCTTGTTAGTGCTTACGGCTAATGTCAACAACCACTGGTTACACAAGGCAGAGAGTGCTAGTGTGTTAGCATTCCTGCTAGATTATTATGTGGCTGGGGGCTGGAGGGTGGCATAGCAGCAGTGGTGGTGAACGTGGTGCTCCCTGTGTCTGCTGCTGCTGCGCGGGGGTGGGGGATAACGTACGGAGGCCGGAGGATCGGAGGTGCTGGAGGGCAGCCTGGAGGAGGAGGAGGAGCGCTGGGTGGTGACGGTGGAGGTGGAGAGGCCCGTGCAGGAGCGCTCTCCCTGGCTGAGGTTCCTCTTGCGCTCGCGAACTAGCGCCTTCTGGTGGCGCTTCATCCGCTCCAGCTGCTCCTCCGCAGTCATTCGCCCGCGAGGCTGGCTGCTTGGGAGCTGCAGGGCTTCCGTAGGCGACGACAGGCGCTCCAAGGCACTCTTGGGTCTCTCCTGGTGAGACGGGGAAGGAGGAAAGATACAGGGAGAATTGGAGCAAGGACGGGATGGAAATGAGAGAGGGGATGGATGGTTATTGGCAGAAGGAACAGAACAAGAATGGAAAGAAATTAGAAGATGAAAAGTGGGCAGAAAGTGGAAAGAAAGACGACGAAATATGGACAGTGAAATAGCATAGTGGAGCAAAAGTATAAACAAAGTGACACATTTAAACACCATACAGTGGCACTTAAAACAGGGCATATTTGACTGGATACAAAGACTGTCACCATCACTCACACAGAAAGTCTACAACCTGCATATCAAATGCTACCTGTACCTAATATTTGTATTGTATATATGAAAAAAATATTTTGGTATTGTCTATGAATAGATGGCTCATACACATATTTAATAATCACATGCTATACAGCAAAACATAATTGTATGTTTAGGTATTGTCTATATCACTTGTACACAATAGGAAGTTGTCCTTAGGGCTTTATGTTATTCAGAATCTTACAGTGTAGCCAAGCCTCACATTTCAAACCCTAAACTTGCCATTAAACATAAGATTAAAACAAAATTTCCAACTAAACCAGGCCTATACAAAAACACTGAGATACCCCGAATTTTTCCAGCCGATTTGCAGATACCTCCACCCCCCGTTATCTTGACTCACCCTGGCTGCGGAGCTCCCGGGGCCTCTCCTTAGGGTGACATAGGACGAGATAGAGCTGGACTGGGTCTGTCGAGATGAGGAGCCTGACAGACCTAGTTGATAATAACGGGAGGAGAATCAGCACAGTTTGGTCTAGTTTCATTTGCAAAGTGAAAAAAAGCAGTGAGGTCATATAATGAAAACACAGAGGCAGAATGCAGAAATAAAAATAAATACTTTAGGTGAAACAAAAAACACAAGTGTTAGAAAACCTGCTCATTCTGTATGAGGAGTGAATTATTATTGGAATTCATCAACACTGGAAATACAAACGCCTCAACTTAATTGCAAAAAATTAAAAAGAATTCTTTATTTTACGGAAGAATGTCTCAGGATTTAGAAAATTTTAATAACATTCCAGATGGTGGATCATCTCTTTGAAACATGAGGCTCCTTTTGTGGGTGACAATGAATTCTATTATTGAGGTTTCATCTATTAGCAAGATAAGTTCCACACTCTTCATGTTTCAACTGATGAATCCTCTCGTCTGAAGAGATTGGATTTCTAATGAAAATATGTGTTTTCCTGAAAACAAATACACTTGTCAGTGCATTTTCAAAGTATTAATGAATTTAATTCAAGCTCGCTAACTACATTTTTCTCATACTTCTATCCTTTGCAACAAAACCAAGTTTGTTTCCAGTAAGAAATATTAAAATTAGAAATAACCGCATGTTGCTCTACAGTATCTCTTTTAAGTACACTACTCACAAAAAGTTAGGGATATTTGACTTTCGGGTGAAATTTATGGAAAATGTAAAAAGTTCATGCTACAGTGATGTTATATCATGAAAGTAGGGCATTTAAGTAGAAGCATGCAATGGTAATTTCTTCATCTCAAACAATTTTTTGAAACAAAAGCTAACAACAGTGGTGGGTATACCGCAACAAAAAATGGCAATGTCTCAATAACTTGTCATGTGTCCTTGAGCATCAATTACAGCTTGACAACGACGTCTCATGCTGTTCACAAGTCGGCTTATTGTCTGCTGAGGCATGGTGTTCCACTCTTCTTGAAGGGCTGCCCTCAGGTCGTTGAGGTTCTGGGGTGCGGGGTTACGACCCTCTACACGACGACTCAGCTGATCCCATAGGTCCATGAAGATGAAATCAGGCCTGTGTTGCTCATGCTGAGGCACAATGACTGGATTAATGATGTTATTCAGATAGTATTGGCTTGTCACAGTACCATTCACAAGGTGAAGGGCAGTTCTGTATTGACTCAACACACCTGCCCAGACTGTAACACCACCACCTCCAAAGGCTCGTCTGGTGACAACAGTGGCTGATGCATAGCGTTCTCCTTGACGTCTCCAACAGCGTTGGCGGCCATCNGAAGGTCAAATTAAGTTCACCTGTAAAGGTTATAGTGCATTTTAGGTGCATTCTGAAATTTCATCCGAAAGCCGAATATCCCTAACTTTTTGTGAGTAGTGTATATACAAAAAGATAGGATGATAGTTGGTATGGATTCTATGCTGGGAAATCACAAGACATAAAAAATGGTATGATAAATGTCTGTATGTGTTATATGTTAATGTCCAGATACCTTTGCCCTGGAAATACTGGTAGTCAGCGTCAGACCCGGTGCTGTGGTGGCTTATTCCTGGCAGCTCTGGTTCACTCAGGTATGAACGCAGGTCAGTCTGAAACCAGAAAAGGTTAGATAGAAAGACGGTAGGTGGACAGGTGACTGTTGGTGCTTTTTTGGCTGAAACAATAATTCAGAGTATGTAATGTCTCAAACATTACTGCATGTACAAGGCTTCATTCCAACAAAGACAATGGTAGGAAGACAGCATACCTTACAGTCTCCATTGACAACATACTGCCCGCTCTCCCTGTCCCTCTTCCTCTCATCTGATTGGCGTTTCAGCCCACGCACTGACGTGTGGCGGATGACCGAGGCCTCTTTGGGGAGAGGCGGCACCACAGGGGGCGTCTCCTCGTAGTCATAGAGGCGAGGCAGCGGCGGCCTGGGTGGGGCGGCGTCCTCTGCCTGGACAGTAATCCAGAAATGGATTTAGTATTTCAGAGGTATCATAAGTACTGCTGTTGAATCAGATGGTGCAGGTTTCTGATGTAGAACTCTTAAACACAATTAGACTAAATTAAGCAATAATTCCTGAAAGTTAACATGAAGTCAACTTTACTCTGCAGTATGTCTCAGCAGAAGAGTGACACTCACCCACTTTGGCACGGTGCTGTGAGGCAAAGTATGGGAGAGGATGCTGGGGATGGAGCTGCGAGGAGGAGGCTGGACCTCTGTGCTATGAGAAGGCACTGCCGGGTCTGACACCGAAGGCACTAATTTCCTCTCTGGTGGGGCGCGTGAACACACAGAGGAATCAAGGTTTAGCTTTTAAATGTGAGCAGGTGTGAAATGGATTTACAGTCTGACCACATTTACACTGAGAAGAGCAGAAACAGACATGAAGACACAGATCCTTAGAAGCAGATTTCTAAAATAAGATAAGAATTATTAGTGTAACCACAGACAATACTTCACCCCACAACACTGTTAATTAATAATACCACAATATGTGGACAATACCAAATATAGTAGCCTATATATTCATCGTAAAAACTTTCCACCTTTTTCATTTTGTCATAACCTGTAAACAGATCAATTGTGCAGTTATTCTAAAAGCACTGAGTGGCTTTTGCAGATAATATCTGCTGGAGTGCTGTGGTCACCAACCTGGGTTCTGGACAGAGTCAATGGTGATCTTGTAGTTGGCTTTGCTGGCACTCAGTCCCGCCATCACGTCCTCGATCCTCCACAGCTCGCGCTTCATCTCAGCTTTCTCTTGCTACAATTTGACACATGCACATATGACTCCATTCATGTGTCATTTGTAGCTTTAACTTCTGGTTTGGTTACAAATTTGATAATTTATAAAAAATTTGGCCTGTAAAAAGTGCTGTCCCATCAATGACGTGATGTAAGAACTTAGGAGAGATTTTTTTTTAGACATTATTAGAAACAAAGGATGTGGGATATATACACGTATGTAAGATTTCAAATTGTCTGGAAGACTTAAGGACAAACTAAATACAGACTGTTGAAAAGCCGCAGATACTGTATAGAAAACCCAGCCAGTAAGAAAAGCTACATGTTTTAACTGAGAAACCAGAGCTAGCAGTTTGGAGGTGGACCTGCTCTGAGCTGCAGCACCAGGTCTCACCTGAGAGGTGGTGCTGTGGTTCATGTGTGCCTGCAGCGCCGTCCTCAACTGCTCCATTGATCTCTCAAGCCTGCTGTACTCCTCCCAGGCGTGTGCCATCTCCTGCATCACACAAACACATACATACAGTACAAAGTCTTGGGTTACATATACAGTAAAGTCTCAAGGTACACAGTTTGCAAGCTACATGTATAGAAACTGATGCGTCCTCATACAGATCTTTTTATGTATACACAAACTTAATTACAGGCGTCAGTGCAGATACACACACACCCTCTCAAACATACGGACACATACTGCACCTGCCTATATACACCAACAATGACCAGTAGCTGTATACATTTAAACACACACACACGCATGCCCAGAAACATATACACACCTATAAATACACACACTTATTTAAGCACACTAAAAATAATTTAAAATAAATAGCAGCTTTATCAACCATACAAGGGCCGGGCAATATTTCAACATTATCATGTATTTATCTGATGTAATGCATAACCTTGAAATACAGTTAACAGCAATTTGATCATGTTGTTTGGGTTTTTGCATATATTTACCATTGTGTGATATATACAATGGATATATACTGTACATTGATTTTAGAAAAAAAAATCCTCATAAATATTGTGATAGATTTCAACCATATTCCTCCAGACTACACACCCAGTATATTGTGCAAAAATTAAAACATGCAGCCACACTGTCTCTTAAACACACACACACACACAGACATACGTACCGTGGAGAGCCGTGATATTTGGGCCCTGATGGTGACCAGATCTTCCTGCAGCAGCCTCTGCTGGTAGGCGATCTTGTGGGCGTGGGCCGGCTGCTCCTGGTACTGCTCCATCTGCTGGTGGGACAGATCCAGTACACTCTCCAGCTTGTCCTGCAGGGGTGAGGAGTCATGCAGCATGAGGTCAACCGAAGCAGCTAAGACCTGCTTCCCTTATAGAATGTGGTGTGCACTTGGACTATTCAGCAGATAACGCTCCAGAGGGCAGCATGTTTCTACTATCAGTCATGAGCCGCCATCAAATCTCGTTTACCTTCTTCTTACTTACTTACTTACTTACCATCTGATCTGTATATGACCAGGCTTTCATTCCAGACCCGTAAAGTATATATATTGTATTGTAATTTACTTTTCAGTGTGTTCAGCATCCCTTCAAGAACTGACATGATAGTTCCTTTAGTTGGGGTTCTATGTGTTTCTGGACAGGTCTGGTAATAGTGATAGCCATACTCGCATTTCCAGTCAAGAGTCGGAGTCTGAGAAATCAATTTCCCCGCCTCTCCTTCAATAGCATTTCCTCTAGGACTGTAACTGTTAAATCTAGAAAGAAATCCACTTTGATTCTGAGAGACAGTGAAATCTGTTACATACTGCTATCTCCTCTTTGATAGCTCTGTTATCAAACTCCACTGTAGCTCAATTAATGGCGGCAGAGTGAGCTTTGTCCTTGAATGTGGCACCATCATGTAATATTTCTTCTAACTTGCCAACATTTTTGCCTGTGAGGCCGGCTGGTGGAATGAGATGGTTTCATTGATTCAGAGCCCACATAACTAGCAGAGCGTGTACCTTGTCCTCCTTCAGGGAGCTGATCCTCGCCTCCAGATCCTTGAGGATGTTGTCCTGCTCACACAACCGACTTAACTTCACCTGCGGGGGGAGACACAGAGCTGAGTAGGGAGGGAGAGAGAGGGCGCATTGCAGGAACCGTACACTCGCACAGATAAAGCACGTCTCTAGAGCTCACTGAAGTGTGTTGACCTCTGGTAATTAAGTGGCCCATTTACTTAATTACAACTTCCTCCTGTCTCTGCAGCTGTAGACAAATTAGTATGTGTACAAGAACGTGCATCTCGGTGTATGTTTGTGAGTATGTATAGTGGTGCGTTTGTACATGTGTTTCTGTGCATGTATACATATCTCTTTTCAAATGTTTGAGTGCATGCAGGCAGGTTTGTAAAACTTAATATTCAGAGTCCCGTAGCTCTCCTGGTCTCGTTCGGGTGTAATTACTGTGAGTGAGCCCATTACACAAAGTGGGTGCGACCCACCTGACACTTTTAATTACAGTGTCAGGGAGGCTCTGAGCCTTGTTAATTAATCCCCGATTAAACTCTGCAAACTTCAAGGCAAAGGTTGCATCACTTTATCATCCTGCGGTAAAACAACAACACAACATTCACGCAATAAGTTTGTGACTGAACAGCTTGATGTGAACAAAGTACATCTCCATGTAAATTTTTACACTCAACACTAGTTTTTATATTCTATCAACTAAATTATTAATCCCGTTGCTGTCTCCACGGTGATGTTGTTGTTGGATCTAATCAAATATTCATCGCAGACAACGCTCTCATAAATTGTTTAAACAGCCACGTATGAAGCTTATACTGAGAAATACTTTCATAGGAGAAATAAGACTGTTTGAAAAACCGCAGGGAATTGTTTGGATTATCAAACTGAGTTATGGCATTTACGCATTCACACTCTCTGCATGATATTTGACCCTTGAAGCTAAGAGTAATGGTGTACCACGTCCTCCCACACTTTTTCCACAACATCCATATTTTGTTTTGCCTCAATTACCCTCACTTTTCTCCCAATTGAACCACGGCAGTCGGAGCTGCTCCCATAAACAAACTAAAATTTCATATTCCCTTGTCTAGAGTGGAACAAAACAGAACTCAGAGCGTGTAACTGAACAAGGTTGAACAATCCTAATTTGTTATTCTAATGACAGCAAATGTATAGAAATGCGTGACCTGCATGTGAATCAAACTACATACAGCAATAGAAAATCATTAGATACATTTGCCTGATTTTTTACAGTTTATGTACAGTTTATGATGAGAAAATGGCAAAAAACAGTACTTCGCAATATTAACAAATCCTTTGAATTCACATCAAAAACATCAAGAAACAAGAAACAGCTTTTTCTTGGCCAACAGCTTCACTTTCCACCAAATTTAACATCCTACTTACTAACAGGCATGCAAACAGGAACGAAAACGAAAAACCCCTCGACAGTGTCAAAAATGGAATTGGTCTGTATTTAACGCAGCCAACATTTTAAGAAGCTATGAAGCTTGTACTTACATCCACATCGCTTTCTGCAACCTTGACAGGTTTCCCTGACTCCTTCAGCATCTGACTTCCAGCTACCTAGAAATTTGCAAAACAAACATTTCTGGATGTTATTTGTACGGCAAAACAAAGTGTCTGAACCGTGGTGCAATGGTGCTGAAATAAAGGAGATACAGAACACAGAGACCAGCTACAAGCTACAGCATTACAAGGCTGAGACAGACTATCTGTGACACATTCTCTTCGTCTCGTGTTCATGACAATATGAGTGAGTTTTGGCACACAAAATCAGCTCTTGCCATGGATAACACAATGGACACTTTGAAGCCCTGCACAGATTGACTTATCTATAAAACCTCTGTACACGATGTTCCCTGCATACAAAAAAGTAAAAAAGTTGCTGAATTTTTTTTTTGTGAATAGGAAAATATTTGTTTGAGGAACAGACTCTGGACTGCCTGAGTTCACGTGCTCACTTTGAGTTTTACTGGGGTTGCTGACAGGATTCTACAGTGCTAGAATAACCTCCTGAAACACTCATGCTAGTTTGAAAACATTAGAATAGAGCACATGTGCAAATTTAACAATGAGGAAATAAACAACCCTTTCTTGTGCTTGGAAATTATTAGTTTAGGAGCACATGTGCTCCTTTTTGGGAAAAAGTAGAGACATGACACAGTAGAGCCCTGTGTTATTGTCAAGGAGGTGCAGCGTTTCAGAGGCGATGGTAGAAGCAGCTGGCTTTTCAACCACCGGGCCACAGCCACAACACATGCACTGCCGAGCCATCCCATGCCCACTTTTCAACAGCATCATCAACATCACCACATGGGAGGGGGGTGGACGGGTCAAAGATCACACGGAGATAAGACATTTGATGCCATTCAAGCCGTGAATGCGGTGCTGTAAGCAATGGGATGGTCTTTCTAGAACAAAGACTCTCTAAACATGTGAACACACACACTCACATACAGACTATACACATGCATCCCTACTCTGGACACTGTAGAAACATGCACAAGCATAAATGCACGCACACACACAATCACAGACACACTACAGACAACGTTATATCTCTTTGTATAGTACATATACTGGATACAGACACACGCACACATACACATACAGCTTACGTTCATTAGAGGCCTGAGAGGCCCAGCAGTGCAGTGCAGTAGTAAAC
The DNA here is from genome assembly GCA_003416845.1 of Oplegnathus fasciatus. Classification (NCBI taxonomy): domain Eukaryota; kingdom Metazoa; phylum Chordata; class Actinopteri; order Centrarchiformes; family Oplegnathidae; genus Oplegnathus; species Oplegnathus fasciatus. Next base: position 1,490,608 of record NTHP01000042.1, on the reverse strand, counting down.
TGTGAACTGCGAGGATCAGGGGCTCTAGAGCTCTGATCTGGGAGTCAAAATCACAAAGACACAGAGCCGCAGTCACAAAATGACGGCTGCTTTCGTGAGATGCTTCTAAAACCACACAAGATTTCAAAGTCTGGGGATATTTTGTCTCACACAGATGCCTGAACATCTCTATTCGTAGCTGTGACATACTAATGTCTCGGTTCATGGGCCAGAGTGTTAGAAGCGGTTGTCAGTGGTTGTAAGTGTGTTAGTTTGAGCTAGAGACATTTCAAATCGGAAAAGGCACTGAAGAAATAGAAAACACTTGAACTAAAGCGGGAGATAAGTTAAAATAACTAACAAGAATCAGGGGATAAACTCTGTCCATCTCCACATCTCACCTTCAGGTCCAGATACTCCAAGTCCTTCTTCAGCTGCAAATAGGTGTCATCAGCCTAGAGGGTGACAAGCATGTGAGTGTGGATTATTGATTTGTGTCAACAGGATTTAAATAATTCACTATCTGAGTCATCTTCGCTGACAATTCATCTAGTAGGATGTGGTGACATTTGTGTGTCGAGTATGAAGTGTGAACTGCTGTTATGTGTCTGTGCCAACATGCATTACAACTGACACACACTCTCACACACACAGAAAGATTCATTCATTTATCTTCTCAGAGATGCTTAAATGCTCCTACTGCAACAAACAAAACACCAGCACAGACCAGATCCATTGGAAGCAGCAGATCTTGAAAAACATTGCTGAATTCGGCTTTAATTCAGCTCACACCACTCAACGAAAAAACAAACTGAAGTACGGCCGAAAATGAAAGATTCACGAATCAGAAGACCAAACTGACCAACACATCCACAGCCAGACGGTTAGCCAAAGCATGGGATGGCTTTGTGGACGTCGAAAAGTTAGCAGCACAACATGCTATGGACAGTATCACTAGAAGCACGATATGGAAACTGACCAGCCAAGAACAGCACATGGAAAAAGAGGCGGATGGTTCTATGACGGCAGCCAGGCCAGCGCTCACAGATTAACTGTGCCTGATGTCACACCACCAAAGCACGGGAGCTTTTGGGTAGAGGTTGCCACGGATACACTGAGACTTGGCTAGTGATGCTGCCGTTGTTTGAACTTTTTTGTATTTTGGTTAGTCTTTATTTATCCTGGGATATGTTATTTTTCAGCATTATTTCACATTTAGACACGTTTTTACAGTTGGGAAATACCAAGTACAGGATCAACTGGGAGTCACAGGTCGGACCTGAGAGTGTGTCTAGATGTGGATGGAGGAGATTGAAACAGTGGATTTGTTTAACATTTTTTATGTGATTATAACACCAAACTCAGAATGTTTTAAATTCTACACATAGTGGTTTTAAGGTTAAAAAAA